>JAMPIV010010059.1:0-291197 GCA_024509875.1 Oreohelix idahoensis | reverse complement strand
GGGAGGTGGGGGAGGGTTTGGGGGTAGGTGGGGATAAGGGGAGGAGGGAGATATGGGGGGTGGGTGTGGATTTGGTGGTTTGGGGGGGGAAGGGGGATGAGAATGGGAGTGGGTATTGGGATTATTGGGGGGGAAGAGGAAGGTGGGGAGAGGGAATTTGTGGGAGGAGGATTGGATATGGTGTGTGGGGGGGGGAAAAGGAGGTGAGTGAGGTGTTGGGGGGGGGAGTGTATAAGGAGAGTTTTAGGGTGTGGGTAAAGGAATGAATTGGGGGTTAGGTGGAGGTAGAAAGGGATTTTTTGATGGTAGGGAGAGAAATATGAATTTGGGAGGGAGGGAGAAGGAAGGGGTGTTTGTGATGATGGGGGAGGAAAGGGAGGGGGGATTTGGGGGGATGGGGGGATTGGGGAATGAATGTGGGGGTTTTCAGTGGGGGATGAGATGGATATGTTGGGGTTTGTTGTGGGTTTTCATCAAGAGGAAGGGGATGATGGAAAAGGGAGGTTTATTGGAAATGTATTTGTGGTAATTTTGGGGGGGGGTAAGTGGGGGCATGGATAAGGTCTCTTCCACTAGAAGCTTTATAGTGATGATTTTTGGGGGAAGAAATGTATGTTTCATGGATATTTTAGTAAGATTTTTCTTTTGGGGGGGGGGGGGGAGATAAAATTCTTTTGAGAGATTTCCTCTCTAATCCTCTTCCTCCAGTTTGAAGGAAGAATTGAGGGGGTTGAAAGTGGCTTATCCTGGGGTAAGACATCTTTTTGCACTCTCCGCATAGTGGCCATTGTAAAACATTTAAGTGAAGCTTGTCCGTGAAAAGGGGCTTCCCATGGGTTTGGGTTTATCAAAGGGTTTTGGGGGAATTGGAATCAGGCCTAATTTGAGTGGCGTGTCCAGGGGGTGATCCAAGTTTTCCCACTTGGGGAGGGTGTTCCCTCATGTGCTATGCTACACCTTTCTACAAAATTCTCAAAGTCCCATCTTGCTTTGGGCCAATAATAATTGTGAGCCACCTTTTGAATGATGGTACCTATCTTCTCATGGTCCCCATCTGGTTTCACATGTAGGCTCCTTATTAAGTCTGCCCTATATCATTTAGGAAGTACCAGCTGTCCCTGACCTTTGGATCTAGCTCCAGTCTTCCTATACATCAACTTGTTTATCATGTAAAAATCTCCCTTGCCTGGAGTTGTATGACAAGTTGACAATTTTCTGAAACAAGGCTTGAGTGTTTTATCCCCAGCCTGTGCCTTCCTCATCTCTTCTGGAGTGGTATCCAACATAATATCCTCCTCCTGTCTTGAGGTCGACCTGACCTGAAGGGTTGCCATATACACAGGTTTCCTTCTGCAACGGTCAGTGTCATGATTGTCCATCTGACAATTCTTACACCACCTTTTTCCTTGGTTGAAAGATTTGCTTTCATCATATTTCCTTTCATCGAATTGTGGGAATTTATTTTTATTTTCATACCGTGGCCTATCAAATTGGTGCTTACCTTTGTTTTGATCCCTAGGATCAAATTTATTAAAGTTCTGTGGTGCCCTAAAGTTATCCACTTGTTTCTTTTTATTACCTGTTACCTCTGCTTGAGCTGCTTGATACCTTTCAGCAACATTTAGCAACTCACCCAGCCTCTCTGCACCTTGTTCCATGAGAAACTTTCTCAGGTCTGGAGCCATGGACTCTCTTAATTGCTCTATAAGGACCATTTCCTTAAGATCTTGGGTTTTCCCCAGAGAAGTCCATTTCTCCAAGTATGTCTCTATTCGTGCAGAGAACTGGTGATAGGTTTCACCTGACAGTAGTTTAGCATTCCTAAATTTTTTCCTATAAAATTCTGCATTCTTTTCATATCTTAACAAAAGAGCCTGCTTTAGCATGTCATAATTTTCCTGATCACCTCTGCTCATTTTTTGCAAAAACTTCATAAGCTGCCCCACGAAGTCCCTGAGATAACTTTAAGCTCCACCTTTCTCTCTCTAACCCATACGTGGTAGCTAATAGTTCATACCTATTTAGGTAGCTCTCTATATCATCGTCTTTCTCAACAAAATGATCTAAATGAAAATTCATAGCTGAGGTTGAGGCTCCTTGGCTAGCAGTGGCATCAGAGGCAAAGGGACTGGCACCATTTTCAGGAGCATGGCCCTGAAACTCAAACTCCCTTATTCGTAACTCATGTTCCCTTTGTAATCTCTTCTCCTCCTTTTCTGCTTCCCTTTCTGCAGCTAATTTCTTCTCTTCCCTTTCTGCAGCTAATGTCTTCTTTTCTGTCTCGCTTCCAATTTCTTAGCCCAATCTTTTAGTCAGCCTCAATCTGCAACCTCTTAGTTCAGCCTCAATCTGCCTCAAATCAAATAACTTCTTAATTTCCCTTTCAGCCTCTAACTTTCTTTCGGCCTCTTTTTCTAATCTTCTTTCTTCGCGTTCAATAAATTTGTCACATTCCGTAGTGACATAGGCAACCATAACTTGCCCATCTAATCCTAACTCTTTTGCAGTCTGAACAGCAGCAGATCGAAACTTGGCCAGGTCCGCCATTGTCTATCAGGTAAATTTATACAATGTCTAACCAACAATTCAATCTCTAAATATATATCTAATGACAACACAGGCACCGTGAGCTCAACCTTATTTAATTCCACCCAAGGATACCTTTTAATTCTTATATTCCCTGAAGTGAATTACCCCCAATATTTTTAATAGGGAAAGATTCAAAATCCCAAGAGCGAGACCCCAATATATGTGGTGAAGTGGGATGTTATAAATATTTATAGGGGACTTAGTGTACTGACTGAGATCAGCTGTGAAGGTATATATATCTAATAAGAGTAGTGTATTATATATAACCTTACTTGCTGCCACATATGTATACCTCAGTCAGAATTATTCTGGAATAGTGTGATGACTACGTTGTATGTCTAGGGTATGTGTATGATGAAGTGTAAGTCATAACAACAACAGACAGATAAACAATTTAATTTATTCCACCACACTTGACAACACTGTGACACTCACATACATATAACACTCTAAAGGATATCTTAAAGGAGTCACTGATAACTTTTCAAATAACAATATGTATTCATTGCTGTCATGAATGAATATGTGTCCTGATTCAAATACAAAGGGAACCAGGAATCACAATCAATTTTACTTACAATTTATATGTACAGAATTTATCAATATGAATATTGTAATGACATATATTATTAAAAGTATCCTATGTGTGTCAGTTGTGTAGTAGTAATATGAGGTAATACTGGTTTTGTTTTGTTCAAGCTCTGTTGGTATTTGTCATCATGACTTCAATAGTTTGTCTTTATGGGAACTATTATTGGAGATGTTCTCAGTTCCTGATATTAACACAATTTAATTCCCCTCTTAATGTTATTTTTACAAGGTCATTTTAAGCTGGGGGTACATAATTTTGAGCTCAGCTGGCCACATCAGCTTATCTTGCGTGATGGCGGCAGGAACAGACTCCTCTGCTCGATTCTCCCCCTCGGCTCTGGAGACACCTCACTGATAGCTAAATGGACCAAGGAGTATGCTGTCCGACTCTGGATTCAGCAAAGCTCTGACCAGGTGCTGCTCAATACCATCAAGACCACGGTCCCTGAAAACAAGAAGGATGTACCTTCTACTTCATAACTAATTTATACTCTCTTTTTACACTGAGCACAATACATCACAAACATTGAGTTCAGAGCGTTAGGCCAACTGTCAGCTTCATCTGAAATACTTTATACCAGTATTTACCTCCTTAATGGTTACTACGCCTCTGCACTTCCAGCATTATTTCTGTCTAATCAATAATCTAGGTGTCAGTGTACTGTTTGGCCATTCCATGCAGTTTTACTTTCCTCCGACACCTTCTGTTCAGGCTGGAGCATTATAGGCTTTACATCATGTTTGCTACTGAACTACACATATATACAGGCATAAATTAACAATTCACATTCAATTTTCATTAAAAGATACTGAATGTTTCAAGCTTACCACAATTCATGGAAACAAACACAGATACGTTGATTAGCAATGAATTCTGGCACAACTACTGGCACAAATTCCCATCTGCTTATGTTCCAGGCTTTTATTTAGCAAAAATATGAGCTGGCTTCAACGCACTGTTGCTTTATCAAGCTTATTTGACTAGTGTCTCGAACTAACGCTCCTAAGTGAGTATATCAGCGAGTCTAGCCAATGGAGCCACGTTTCGACAAGTATTTGAAAAAATTTTAACTTCCTACGTCTCCCCTAACAACCAAAGATAGTATTTATAGCCCGACTAATCGTGTTTAGCCTTACATATCATTCCAGCCAATCAGTTCAAATGTAACTTGTGGCCCATTTCCCGTACAATGGTGGTGTAAAAAAAATCTACCACTGAGCGATTCTGATTTTGGGTGTTGTCTGACAGCACCATCATTTTATTTTGGCTATAACTTGTTAATTCCTAGACTATTTGCATAACGCCGTACATATTCTTTGTCAGCAAACCCTAAGGAACCCAAATATATATTTAATAGAGCTAAGTGGCTGCGTTCAAAATATGCAATTTCTTCTACCTCCTGTTTCGAAGATGTGCTGTCTGGGTACTGTAATGTTTTCAAACGTAAACCCATATAATGTTATCTTTTCTAATAAGCGTTTTTCTTGATTTTAAAACCTAACTCTGGGAAGGGTAGTGAATTTATCACTGTCCGTCCGAAAAAGTTAGTGCATGTGGCCTTACACGCGTGATAGTAGTAATTGTGTATCGCGTTACGCTTGTTGGGGGTGGCATTAATAGCGAGACGCGTGTTTAATTTTGCATGCGTTCCTGATTATATTCGCCCCTCTCTCTTTCTATTTGAGTCCATCTGTTCGTTCGTTTTGGTAACGTAATATAATTAATGTTAGGATTAATCTAGGTCATTACGCAGTCTGCCTCTCAATGTTTTTCTTAGAAATACAGCACACGTTTCATTGAAGAAAGCGGGTAATAATACAGTAGGCTTTTACTATCAACGTTGCAACGTGAAAGCGTTTCTGACAATTTTGTGACAGCACGAAGCAGAAAACATTATATTTACTTGGGGGATTTCGAGAAACCATACTGTCATAAGTACCATATCAGTGAGGCTAGCACTGTTATTTTTCCTCCACAACCATTGCTCTTTTCTTTTATTAGATTTATTTGTTAGGCTTTATATTGACAGCTTAGATGATCTTAATTGTTATGCTTGCTTTTCTGTTAAAATCCTGTGCGGCACCCTTAAGTAGAAGCTTCATTCTTCTATTTATACTTCTGCTAAGAGTAATCTTCAGCGAAGGGTGATACTTTTGAAGACCATCATTATACTCTAAGCGTGGCCATTATTGGACAACTACCGCAGAGCAGAGGGGACAATGTCGCCACACATACAAACAAAAATTAAATTGTCAACGTTCACGCCAACCCGAATTGAGTGACAATAATAATAGCAGTAATAATAAGAGTCACGCTATTTAAGAAAAGCCAAATCAAGAAAAAAATATATATATAAGCGCTATAAAATAAATAAAAAGAAACAGACAATTAAAAAAAAACCATGCGTTTATTTTTTTTTTAAAAACAAATAACTACTCATTATTAAGGATAAACGATAAAGTAATACAAAGAACACACTTGTAACCTGCCAATTTTCAAAATTAATAAAACAACACTTTAATATAAACTGTCACCACTAACGGCAGTCATTTGCAAATAACGATAGGTATTTCAATATAAGACAAAACTGAACATAAAATAACACTAAACACCCTAATTATAACCGACTAATAGGTTGAACAGGGTAGACCTAAATGTTGATTGAGCGGAGACTAATGATCATCTGATGCTAGTCCGCTTTCCTCCCATTTCCAAATAAACAACAACAAACAGCCCGAATACCACCACTTGAAAGACTGGTGATATTCGGGTTGGTGTGGACGTTTACAATTTTATTTTTGCATTTGGTTTGTAAGGCATGCATTACATTGTATTTAAAAAACAAGAAATATATTACTAAAAACAAATTTAAACAAGTATAAAAATTTTAACGGAGCCGCAGTGGCGCAGTGGTTAGTGCACTGGCTTCCTAGCTCGGTGGTCCATGGTTCGATCCCCAGTTGAGGTGGGATTTATTTAGACCGCAAACGGCTCCGGGGTCGACCCAGCCTCATGAATTGGGTTCAGAGTAATCCTGGGAAGGTTAAGGCGGCCGGCGGGATGTTGACCACATCGCCGTGCCGATGGTCAAGAAAATATTGGCCTAACACAATATTCCCAATATGCGTCAATGAGCGTGTAACAGGATCCCTTCCAATATTATAACATGTATCAGATATTTTAGCTGAGATTATAACATTAATATAAGTCGTTCACGGGGGAGTGTTTAACTAATGCGGATAAAGTAGACTATGAGGATGAAGGTTACAAAACTTGTTTTTTTATCTCCGACAACATTTATGATAGAAGCCAGCCTCATTTGTACTTTTTGTGTGACGTCACTTTTTTCAACCCCTTCCCCCTATCCTCACACTTCGTCACACAACTTTGACCCCCTCTCCAGAAGTGGTTTATGTAGCATTTTTTTCCATGATGACGTCGCCTGCTCCGTGCACAACCTGGTTGTGGTAGCCTTATACAACATGCGTGAGGCAGTATGCATATTCTTTGTTTGTCTAATCAGAGAACTACACGATGAAATGTTAATGAATTGTTTTCTGATGGTTCAAAGAAAAAAGTGTGATAAAGTAAAACCAAAATTATGCCGTGTACCCTTTGAACCCATCGGGTCTACCTTTATCCCTTTTTAAAAAATCTTAGACATTGTATATCCTAATTATTACCCATCATGGGTCAAAAACAGGATATTTTACTCTATCAATTTGATGATACAAAAAACCCACTGTATCTATAACCTATTATTGCTACTGCGGTGACATGTTTAATACATGCAAACTTTGCCACAATTTAAGATAACACAAGTTCTGTTATTATTATACTGAAACAACACGGGTTCGATTTGCGCGAGTTTTATAACCACGATGGTTGTCACGGCGTACACTTGAGTGTATCTAGTTTCAAATATTGTCTAATTCACAAGTAAACAATTTTATGTTTTTTCATCACGGGCCAAGTTTAAGGCGTCTCCGACTTCAAATTGAGAATATTGACTTACAAATAAGTATGCGCCTTTTAACTGGGTTATTAACTTGTTTGACTTGTCGTAGAAGTATATGCTAACAATGAGACTGCACCAGGGAACTCCCTAATTGTCAATGAATTTGTACTAGAAAAGTCCTCCAGTACAATGTCCTTGTGTTACCTGTTTTTTTAGTTTGTCAATGTCCGCTTTATTTGTAAAGATCACGAAGAAAAGAAATCAGAGGACAAAAGTACACTAGTGTAACATCTTTCTCTTCTTCTTTGATCCTTAGCCGCCTACTGTCAAAGGAGTCAGTGGCCATCACGCCTGGTGCGTCTTGTAGGGCTGTAATAAACTGCTTCCACTTTGCTCGGTCGGCGGCCATCTTTTGTATAATGCCCCAGCTCTGGTTCATTCTTTGCATCCCGGCCTCCACTGTTCTCCGCCAGGTTGTTTTTGGTCGGCCTCTCTTTCGCTTTCCTTCAGGGGTCTATAGCATAGCTGTTCTTGTGATGGCATCGGGGTCTCTTCTGAGGACGTGGCCAACCCAGCTCCAGCGTCTGCCAGCTATGATGGTGTGCATGTCCTTTTGGTGGCTCCGAGTCAGCAGTTTGTAAAGACGTTATTTCTTACTACACCTGTAGTACACCACTGTAAAGTACAATGGATATATAAAGGATTTCATAAATGGTTCCATGCAGCACTACGGTGATCAGGTTAGTTCACGTAGCCATAACCGCTGCAGGAAAATCTGTCATCTTCGTCGATACAAAACACGACACTAGCATATCGAAGCACCCAAAAGTCAAGCTAGGCCTAACCGACGAGAGATCATCAAAAATACGAGCTGGGTTTACCTGGAGTCCGAATCATCTATATACTGACATAAGGAGAGTCTCTAACACAAACTATCGTAGAGACACTATCTCCTCCAGAAGAAAAAACCACTTCGTAAGACATTTTTTCTTGACGAAGGGACCAGCTCTTGAAAAACGTACCCCGCCATTCTTAGCAGTACATCGGAACTCATCACGACTTGTTAAGACAACTCATACTTCCGCTAACAAGAATCTAGTCCCTCATACCCATCCAAAATATACAATATAGGACTGATTCTACTTGTACTAATAATATGTAATACATATGAATTCAGGCCATAAACACAATAAGCAAATTAATATATTTTCTGGCCCTAAAATTAAGTACAAACGCAAGCGTACTATTCTTGCGCTGGATCGATATCCAGACCGATTACTCCTATAATCAAAAGTGTGAATCAAACATGGATTATCTCGCTTTTACAATAAACAGCATTTTCATACACAGATGGATCCATGTCTATATTTTTCCCATATTAAATAACCATATCGATTTTTTGTAATATGTGCGTCAAAAATATGCACGCAACAGATTACCACACCCCTCGGGAAAAAAAACATGGTACATTTTTTTTTTTTTGAAATACATCTAGGAGCAACATACAATAGGCTCACAACGCACCAATAACAATGCGCAGATGATAAGCATAAGTTTTATGACCTTAGAGAAAGCACTTCTCTAAGTATTAATATTTCCAGAGAGGTGTCACCAACGCATACTACAATATTAGCAATGACACAATTTCCACATTAGTTTATACATAAATTCCATCTAAGATATCTTAACATCATGATCATCAAAGACGAAAAACATTGAAAAAATCAGCGGTGAATAAATATCCATGAACCGCTAAGTAGTGTTACAATCAATATATGATATATTACATATGTGTACACATTTCAACATAGAAACAATTGTATCAAAGCTGTATAACAGTTATGAATCATGTGGGCATCTAGACAAAATATCTGCCATCACATTTTCTGACCCACGGATAGCTCGCACCGAAAAATGAAATGGCTGTAGAGCAATCACGTATCGCGTTGATCTCGCGCTCTTCAGATTTTTACTCTGAATAGCCGTAAGAGCTTTCTGGTCAGTTTCCACAATGAAATGCGCGCCCAGAAGAAATCTTTGTAGTTTAAGGATTGACCAAACCATAGCCAATAATTCACGGTCTAGGACCGAGTAATTCTTCTCTGCGGCATTTAATTTCCGAGAAATATACATCACAGGATGCAGAGTTCCAGAGTACTCTTGCATTAGTGCAGCTCCAATCCCGGTGGATGAAGCGTCACTACGAAGAATAAATGTCTTATCCTTAGAAGGTAATACTAGGATAGGTGAAGTAGAAAACATAGTTTTAACCTTATCCAAAGAGGATTGACATTCTTGAGTCCAATGGACTACATTAGGAGACCCTTTCTTTAGCAAGGAAGAAAGAGGTGACATAATGGAGGACAGATTCGGTATGAATCGTCCATAAAATTGTATTAGACCTAAGAGACTTCGTACTTGCTTTTAGTCTTAGGAATAGAAATGTTAAGTATCTTACTTGTATTATGGTCTTCTGTTTTTAGGAACCCATGACCAACACGGTGTCCTAAGAAAGATATTTCGCTAAAACCAATACATGCTTTCGATGGTTTCGCTGTCAGGTTATGCTCGCGTAAGATAGACAATAGTTCATTTATACCATTATAGTGATCGTTCCAAGTATCACTGAAAAGACAGATGTCATCAAGATACGCAATGACATCTGAGCGATGAGATAGGATTCGACGCATCATGCGTACAAATGTAGCAGGGGCGTTCATAAGACCGAAAGGCATGAAATTCCATTGGAATAGACCCCTAGGCGTCGAAAAAGCAGTAAACGGTTTGGCGTGTTCGGATAGTGGAACTTGCCAATATCCCTTAGACAAATCGAGTTTAGTAAAGAAGTGAGAATTCGATAGTCTCGTAAGTAGCTCTTCTAGTAAAGGCATAGGTCCAGCATCGAATTTAGTCACTTGATTCAATTTGCGATAATCCACGCAAAGACGTATGTTATTGTCTTTTTTCCGTACTATAACCATCGGCGAAGAATATGCTGATGTGGATGGTTCAATAATTTTTAACTCTATCATCTCATCTAACTCTTTCTCTACCTGTGCTTGGAAATGTATCGGGATAGGATACGGTCTGACTCTTATAGGACTATGGTCAGTAAGAATAATGTCATGTTGAATGACATCCGTTTGACCAGGAATGTCAGTAAGGACATCCTGAAATTGTTCTAACATAGTAGAAACTTGTTTCTGCTCTCCTGGAGATAATTCTGGAGAAATTGCAACATCTTTCCATGATTCATTAGAGTGAAGAGGAATCATTGGAAAAGGTAAATTTACATCCGAGAAACTCGTTTCCTCATCCTGTATTACTGACAGAGATGAGTACTGTCCATGTTGGACTGGAAAATCGTCCGTTGCCTGGAAAACAGGTTGTAAATAATCAGGACGTTCATGGAATTCCGTGAGCATGTTGATGTGGAAGGTTTTACGCTTCCCGTCAATATCGACGATATAGTCAACATCGGAAACCTTTGATATTATATCGTACGGACCTTTCCAAGAAATGAGAAGTCTATTTTCCCTACAAGGTAGCAAGACAAATGCTTTGTCACCTGGACAAAGTTGACGCAAACATCTCTTTTTATTGGCAAATTCCCTTGCCTTCTGTTTCGCAAATTCAGAAGAAGCAGTTGCCAATTTGCATGCTTCAATAATCTTGTGTCTAAGTGCGATGACATATTCATAAGAGGATTTTGTGTCATCGACAATATTATCAGCAGTTATAAGATCATGAAGTAAGGACATAGGACCTCGCGGTTTCGCGCCAAAGACAAGTTCAAAGGGAGAAAATCCTGTATGTTCGTTGGCGACCTCTCTATATGCAAAGAGAGCCGCGGGTAAAACCCTATCCCAATCCTGAGGATGATCTTCTGTTATCTTACCTAGTAGGTTTTTCAGAGTTCTATTCAAACGTTCCACCATCCCATTGGACATAGGATGATAAATACTACTCAGCGATCTCTCTATCTTCAGAGTCGACATTACTTGA
Organism: Oreohelix idahoensis; assembly: GCA_024509875.1. Lineage (NCBI taxonomy): Eukaryota > Metazoa > Mollusca > Gastropoda > Stylommatophora > Oreohelicidae > Oreohelix > Oreohelix idahoensis. The sequence goes on along the minus strand of JAMPIV010010059.1, from coordinate 280,053 downwards.
GACATGGTATCCGATATAAGTTGGGTACCATGGTCGGATAATATTTCTGCTGGAAACCCCAGACGAGAAAATATTAACCAAAGAGCATCTGCGACATCAGCAGTAGTTATGCTCTTTAGAGGAACAGCCTCCGGCCAACGTGTGCACATATCAACACACGTCAGAATAAATTGGTGTCCTCTAGCAGACTTTATCTTAAATGGACCAATGATGTCTATCGCCATTTTTTGAAATGGCCGAATGGGAATGTCTGCAGCCTGAATAGGTGCATCATGGCGTGGACCTCTGGATTTAATCTCTTGACATACTTTACAAGATCGACAATAGATTCGTATGTCCTTATTCACAGCAGGCCAAAAGAAAGATTGAAGAACTCTAGCTTTAGTACGGGAAAAACCCATATGTCCAGCACACTGCGAATCATGAGCGTGCTGTAAAATTTTAACTCTCATATTTTTAGGCACAAGGATTTGAGAATGAATGGACTTAGCGGAGTCTTGTACCATACGTACAAGTACGCCATTCTTCATCGTAATCCAAGATTTACGATTTGTATCCTTATTCGGATCACCTTTTGTTGCCAGAGTAAAGAATTTCTTTAGAGTAGGATCATCTTCCTGCTGTTTAATAAAGGAATCGTGTGAAATCTCCAAGGGATCATCTTGGATCTGCGCATCATTATCTTCAGAATGTGAAGATTGTGGCATATTGAGAGCTTGAGCCCTAGTGATTACTGCATTAGCAGATTGCATATTAACATTTTCCCAATTAGAGATTTGCTGTGGAGTGCATTCTTTCACTCCATGAATGCGACCGATGATAAGATCAGCGATCGGATTCGGCAAGAGACATGCTTGCACCTCTCCTGTAAAGAAAGGCGTAGCAATATTGATAATGGCAGTGGAGTACTTCTCCAATGTGCCACCAAATGTTACACATTTGACTATATTGCCCGTAGCTCGAGAAGGATTTACGAGTGATTGCCTCACTCCAATGGTAGTGCACCCCGAGTCGAAAAGAATTGATACCGGAGTACCATCTATTAGGCCCCTATTAAAGACAAGAGCACCCCTTCCATTATGCGCAATTGACGCATGGAGAGCGGGAAGTGGGTGACCGCAGCTTAAAGTAGAAACTGTGGTTGGATCGAATAATGTTTTGCATTGCGAACACTCAGATGCTCTAGCAAAATCGAAAGCGGAATTTGCTACACTATTGGAGTCTTTTTTATCATTATTCTGATTATCGGTGTCGTGGAACTCCTGTTGTGCAGAGTTAGCCTGGTAATAAGATTTACCATGTCTTTTGTGTTGTGATCTACCTCGGTTATAATTGTCTCTATAATTATTATTGCCTCTGTTATAACCCCTATTTGGGTTTGAATCATAATATTCATGATCATAATCATCATGCTCGTTATATTGAGTATCCCTGTAATATTGTTTCTTTTGTCTCCATGAAGCACTTGGGTAGTTCCTATAGCTACTCCCTTTCCGAGAATTTCTAACATTATGGGTACCCCTCGCGTGTCGAGGACTATCAGCCCGATTCCAGTTCTTCGAAGAAGAACCCTGATTTGAGTGGTTATCTTGGTTTTGATACTTATTCCAATTAACCTTTTATCAAATTTATTTTTAGCTCCTTGGAATTTGTGTGAGTAATTCTGATTATATTCTGTTGCCGAAGCAACTGGCATACTCTCTTTAATGTTAGAGTTACTAAGAATCATGTCAGGGTGTGCCGTGGCATACTGGTCACAATATTCTTCCATTTGCTTTATTGTACTAGGTTTACGCTCATGTAAGAACTCTAGGAATGATTTATTTACAGAAGACATGACCTTGTCTCTTAGCAATAAATCTGTAAGACCATCAAATGTTTTCTCTGTTTTGGATAATTCAATCCATCGTGAAAGTGTAATTCGTGCTTTTGAGATGAAATCTGAGAATTCTACACCTACCTCAGGTCTCATTGTTTTAAACAAAAGACGGTAACCTTCCTCAGACAGCTGATATCTCTTTATCAAAGCTGCCCTAACAGCATCATAATTGTCTTTGTCGGCCTCTTCAACAAAATATAACTTACTCAGAGACTCCCCTTTTAGATTTTCAGACAACTGATTCACATACTGTGATTTGTCAACATTATGAGATCGACAAGCCCGTTCAAATCTAGAAAGCCAAAATGTTATGTCATCACTGGTAGGGTTAAACGCTGGTACTTTGACCTTGTACACAAAGGGTTTACCATTACCACCAGATGCCTGATTAACATTACTCATACATGTCAATTTTAATTTCTCTAATTCAAACTCATGTTCTCTTATTGCTTTTCTCTCTTCAGCTTCTCTATCTAATCTTTTCTGTTCTGCAGCAGCTTCTAGTTTTTTCTGTTCTGCAGCAGCAGCAACTTCTAGTTTTTTCTGTTCTGCAGCAGCAGCAACTTCTAGTTTTTTTCTGTTCTGCAGCAGCTTCTAATTTCTTCTGTTCTGCCTCAAATCTCCTTTCCTCCACTTGCATCTGCAATTTCTTAAGTTCAGCAGCAGTATCAGCTTCTTTTTCTAATCTTTTTTCTTCAGCTAAGGCTTTCCTTTCTTCTGCAGCAGCTTTTTTTTCTTCTATTTGAAGTTTTCTCTCCTCAGCCGCAGCTTTTTTTTTCCTCAGCAGCAATTTTTTTTTCTTCAACAGCAGCAGCAATTTTTTTTTCTCTTCTGCAGCTAATGCTTTGTCATATTGAGCAACAGCCCATTGTTCTAAGTCTTTTCCAGTCTTATCAAAAGATTTTCCTAGTGTAATGAAATAATCTAAGGTAGACATATTGTCTTCTTAAATCAGAAACCTGAAAAAGTAAATAAATTACTCTCTTTGTTAATGGGAGACAAGTCTATACCTTAGACTTAGTCTTAGTCCAAACTTGTATGGTTTACAATAACCAATGATAACTTGAGTACCTGTGGACAACAATAATTGTATCTCAAATACTGTGGGGACAAGCCTTACAAAGGTCTTGTATACCTCACTGTAATCAAAGATCACTTGAGTACCTGTGGAAAAAAATATTTCCCTTTACCAATAACTTTGGGAGACAAGCCTTACAAAGGTCTTGTATATCTCAATGTAATCAAAGATCACTTGAGTACCTGTGGAAAAAAAATATTTCCCTTTTCCAATAACTTTGGGAGACAAGCCTTACAAAGGTCTTGTATACCTCAATGTAATCAAAGATCACTTGAGTACCTGTGGAAAAAAAAAAATATTTCCCTTTTCCAATAACAATCAGAAAGTACTGATCTGTACTATACTATCAGTGTATACCACTATACGTCATATGTCAACTAAAGACATTACAAATGACAAACAAGAAAAGACAATCTGAAAACATTTGCAGAGATCAAATTAAATTAAATAGGGGAAATGAAAAAAATGATCACAGAACCTGTGATGATAACTGCCATAAGATAACAAGACAAATAACGCTACAGTGTATAAACATAAGGGTGTAAAAAACTGAAATGAAAGGAAAGATGAGACCTACAATTATACAAACAAATCAAACAAAACTAAGGAACACAAAAAATGTTACAAATACAAATATGAAACAGTCGTCACAACTAACCAAATATTTGCAAACTATGTTGCAAGCAAATTTCAATTAAGAAATTGCTCCCTATCGAACGCCAGAACAAGACCAATATTACTCGGTATTTCCTGTTCTAGTCACACAGAATATAAACTAATTTAATACACAACAAATAACATGTAAGCATAAATAGCATATAGCATACAATATCATTTTATGTCATGAATGGAATGTGTTGCCAGTATAGTGTTGTAAAGTAGGCACAGTTTATTTAAATAATACTAACTTGCCACTTTATTCAGTAATAGATTTAAGTTTAAACTATTACACTGTCAATTTTTTCTCTGTTGAGCATATGATGAAGATCCCACGATGAACTATGCACTTTATTCAGCAACACTGCGATTCTTCTGTACGTTGAGAAATGTCAACAATATTGCTCCAGATATTTTCTACACTTGATACCACTGTCCTGTGTAATACTGTCTGTACAGCGAAAAACTGTCAACAAGTGCTGACCTAGATACAGCATCCTATCGGTAATACAGGTCAAGCTGTCCTACTGGTGTTGATGTGTTCAAACAAATGTTCTTTCAGCTGTAAACTGTGATTCTCAACACAAAACTGCGTAAGCTGGACCCAGGAATCTGGCTCGCCACTGTAAAGACGTTATTTCTTACTACACCTGTAGTACACCACTGTAAAGTATCAGTCTGTCTGCTCTGTAAGGAAGAGTGGTGTGTTGTTGAGATCAGGCATGCTCCAGTCTACCCAGCTGTAAATGGGTAACTCACCCTAGTCCTGAGTTAGGGAAGGCAAAGGCTCCAGGGGAAGCAGGCCCTAAACTTGGTCACTTCAGCCGACGCAGGATGGTGTATGTATGAAGTAGTAGTGTAGAGTGTGATTACCGCGAATGGTGTACTGTTCGTGTGCTGACCAATATAATCACTCATACACATGTGTCTACAAGGCACCAATGCAGACTGCTGGAATCTTAGTTTACTCAATTTATTCAGACGTACACACTGGGACATACGAGTACATCAGGCTTTGTTGACATAACAATTTGTAGGTATACATAGCAGATCTGAAGTCATGACACATGCAGAAATAATGGGTAGTACATCAAAGTTCAATGTCATGATACATCATCTTATGAAACCACGAAAAGGGGGTTTCTAGCAGGATTGAGATCTCTCTGTCACTGTCCGATAATAAGATAAATAATCTGTTCTCTTGGCAGTGATCAAAACAGACGATGACCGAAATCCAACATGGCTACCTTCCTGAGTTGTCGTTCACTCATTCATAGGAAGAATATCAGCCAAAGTTAATTTACAATGGATATATAAAGGATTTCATAAATGGTTCCATGCAGCACTACGGTGATCAGGTTAGTTCACGTAGCCATAACCGCTGCAGGAAAATCTGTCATCTTCGTCGATACAAAACACGACACTAGCATATCGAAGCACCCAAAAGTCAAGCTAGGCCTAACCGACGAGAGATCATCAAAAATACGAGCTGGGTTTACCTGGAGTCCGAATCATCTATATACTGACATAAGGAGAGTCTCTAACACAAACTATCGTAGAGACACTATCTCCTCCAGAAGAAAAAACCACTTCGTAAGACATTTTTTCTTGACGAAGGGACCAGCTCTTGAAAAACGTACCCCGCCATTCTTAGCAGTACATCGGAACTCATCACGACTTGTTAAGACAACTCATACTTCCGCTAACAAGAATCTAGTCCCTCATACCCATCCAAAATATACAATATAGGACTGATTCTACTTGTACTAATAATATGTAATACATATGAATTCAGGCCATAAACACAATAAGCAAATTAATATATTTTCTGGCCCTAAAATTAAGTACAAACGCAAGCGTACTATTCTTGCGCTGGATCGATATCCAGACCGATTACTCCTATAATCAAAAGTGTGAATCAAACATGGATTATCTCGCTTTTACAATAAACAGCATTTTCATACACAGATGGATGCATGTCTATATTTTTCCCATATTAAATAACCATATCGATTTTTTGTAATATGTGCGTCAAAAATATGCACGCAACACAGTTCTTGATTGGTGACAGTATAACATAGTATTTCAGAATTTGTTGATTCTATTAATAACCAGGCCCCCATGTAGTTCCCGGGGTTCTCTGAAGAGACTGAGACAGAATAGGATTATGCCACATCATGTATGTCGTACTAGGCGACTAAGATAAGGTAGTGCATAGGGCTGGCATCCTCATTATTTAAAACAAAATACCACATTAACCACCCTGCAAGAACATGTGACTGCTTTTTGCAGGATTCGTGTAAATGAGCCAACTGTAGTGGTGGTTTCATGCTCCACAAGCAGCGCAAAGGAAAATGATAATGAAACTAGCTTGAACAATAAAGTTATGTTATCCACAGTATGAGTTATGAAACTAGCTTGAACAATAAAGTTATGTTATCCACAGTATGAGTTATGAAACTAGCTTGAACAATAAAGTTATGTTATCCACAGTATGAGTTAATGCTGTTAGATTTGTAAGAGAATCACGGGCTTTAAAAGGCATTAAGAAGGACAGAATTCCAAGTTATTTATAATAATAATAACCCCTTCATTCATAACTGATTATGGAAATGGGCCCCTAAGGTGACAGCCCTCAGGTGCTTATTTTCCTGGTGTTCCATTCGACGTTTTCTCCTCTCTTCTGCTTGCCATGAAAGCTTCTTTTCACCCAATTTGAGATGGCGCCGTACAGAGCGTCGTAAATTGGTGCGATTGGCAGCTTCATCCTCCCAGGTTGCTGGATTTATATCCGGTGCCCTTACGTCTCTCTTGCACACATCTACGAACCTCAGCTGCGGTCACCCAACTGTTCTTTTGCCATCTGCCAGTTGTTCGTAGAAGATCTCTTTCGGGATGCGACCATCTTCCATGCGGCGGACATGGCCAAGCCAGCGTAGTCTGCGCTGTCTAAGCAGTGTGTACATACTTTGAAGGCCAGCACGTAACAACACCTCCACATTTGTCACTTTGTCCTTCCACGAAAATAATGCCATGTACTGACAATAATAAAGGACATCAAGTTCGATATGAGAAGAAGGAGACTGAGTTTAATCGCTCTCCGACTGTCATGAACACAAAGACCTTGAATGTGAAAGTTAAAAAGGAGCAAATGTCTGTTTTACACAAAGAAAGTAAAGTGAACAGAGTAAAAAAACAGGTAAAGGTATTTCCATAGTAATACTGCCGTAGGAGAGTGAAGTGTAAGAGACTTCACTATACTATGTCCACCATCGAGAGGTGGGGTGGCCAGTTCCCTTCCTCGCTGCCTTTTCTTTCCCTAACTCAAGAGCAAAGTCAGGTACCTATTTACAGCTGGTTATACTGGAGCGTAACGATACCGTGAATCGAACCCAGCACTTTCGCCGCGATAGACCAGTGCTGTAACTACTCTGTCAATCAAAGTATGGTGGCAAAATAGAACGAGGTGAACACAGACAGTATCATCCACTCCTAAAGGCATAGAGGAAAAGGTAGATGCACGGGCACATGGAGGCGAGCGGCAAAGTCCTACTAGAAACAAGACAAAATGAGAGATGGAAACAGAAGCCAGGAATCGGGTTGGAGGGAGAGTTTGATTAGATTTACGTGTCTCGAGCGTGACATTACCATTTCATTATCTGGGATCGAATGTAAAGTTAGTCCCATAGTAGTTACTGTCGTAGGGGAGTGAAGTGTTGGAGATGTAACTAATAGTCTGTTCAGCGTTATGAGGTGGGATGGTGGGTTCCCTTCCTAGCCACGTTTACCTTCCTTAATTCAAGGTCAGAGTCAAATCCGCATTTACAGCTGGATAGACTGAAGGTCTTTTCTCTAACGTGGTTTCGAAAACTTTGCCCCGAGAAACAAGCTTTCTATATCTCTCTGCCACTCGAAGCTCATCATCTGAAGAAGTTGAACAAAATAGTGACCAGTGTATAAATATTAGCTACATCAAGCATCATCTTTCACAGCAATGATGAAGCTCATTATCTGAAGTAGCTATACAAAATAGCGACTACTGTATAAATATTAGCTACATCAAGCATCATCTTTCGTAGCAATGATGAAGCTCATCATCTGAAGTCGTCATACAAAGTAGCGACCACTGTATAAATATTAGCTACATCAAGCATCATCTTTCGCAGCAATGATGAAGCTCATCATCTTAAGTAGTCATGCAAAATAGCGACCACTGTATAAATATTAGCTACATCAAGCATCATCTTTCGCAGCAATGATGAAGCTCATCATCTGAAGTAGTCACACAAAATAACGACCACTGTATAAATATTAGCTACGTCAAGAATCATCTTTCGCAGCAATGATGAAGCTCATCATCTGAAGTAGTCATACAAAATAGCGACCACTGTATAAATATTAGCTACATCAAGCATCATCTTTCGCAGCAATGATGAAGCTCATCATATGAAGTAGTTATGCAAAATAGCGACCACTGTATAAATATTAGCTTCATCAAGCATCATCTTTCGCAGCAATGATGAAGCTCATCATTTGAAGTAGTCATACAAAATAGCTACCACTGTATAAATATTAGCTACATCAAGCATCATCTTTCGCAGCAATGATGAAGCTCATCATCTGAAGTAGTCATGCAAAATAGCGACCACTGTATAAATATTAGCTACATCAAGCATCACCTTTCGCAGCAGTTTATTTCTATCAATTTATTGTTTACCTGGTGATGTTGCCAGCCCCCCCCCCCCCTCCTCCCCCCCCCAAATCCAACCTTATATTAGTCATACGGACATACCCGAGGGAGCAGGAGTGCTAATCTGTATTTGTCTCACAAAGACCACTGGAGAATGTTTCTAAGAACACCCACGCCATGACGAAAAAACAATGCGCGTTATTTCAAGGGGTGTGCAATTTAGTTTCTAGGCCGAAATGCGCGGCTTTTCCGTCATTTCCCCAAAAAATGTGCCATGAAAAGATTACAAGTTGTTGGAAATTTGTTACTAACGGTCGGGACACCAAGACAATTAGAAGGTGTAATTAGATTAGTGCTGCTCAGTCAGCGGAGCGTCAAGGGACTCTGGTGTTACGCTAAGATGTTAAGAAATAATTCATGGTAAAATCAAGTTTACTTCAAAGTTGTATTCAACACTCTAATTTAAGAAAAAAGTAAAATGGTTAATTTTAAAAAACAAAGTTGCCTTAAGAAGTGTGTGAATAACGTGTTTATACAGTACACAATAATAAAGAGATATTCGTCTTCAGCACTGGTTCTTGAATGATAGACACGCTTCTGTTTAGAATCTCCTGTTTATGTTTCTGATAAAGATGTGTCAATTTTTTTGCTACGTGTCTACATTTTAAATGATCTGAAATAAAACAATGTTAAACAAATTCTTAACACATAATTAGACCTCATAACCATCTTCTTCATCATTATCATCTTCATTAGTATCATTGATGCGTGATGCCATATGATGATGGATGGTATCCGCATGTCTGGTTTTGTGTGGTGTGCAGATGTGTTCAGTCAAAACAATGTTCATACAAAAATAACAGGGCAATCCACATAGGACGTCAGTAAACTCACGACGTATAAAGTCAATGATTCTTGTAACAGCCGTTGACGTTTTTCTTCATTATTTATTGTGGACGCCACAGTGACAAAATGGTTACGCGAATATGTAGGCACATCAAACAGTCATTATCACAGCAACATTCAATACAGCAATAGACGGTAGACAGCATTACAATGATGAGTCAGATGCATGTTATATTTCAAAGTGCTGTAAATGTAGTCAGGTGAAAAACTCCATCCTTTTCTATAACAGCCAGGAGATAACCAGATGTATGAGATCAGTTCACTCTCCTTAGTTTGACTTCAGCAAGACAGACACGTCTGCCGAAGTATAAATAATGTCCTCAAAAATATCCTCTAGATAATAAAGGTTTTTCAAACCTAGTTCATTTAACAAAGTAGCAAGTAATGGTCCTTGGAACCTGCATCAACCGATGCAGCACAATACAGCGACATGTGAGCTAGGAAAACATCTCGTGACGACGACTTTCGAAGACAGGCTATGAACCAGAAATCGTTCACGACCAAAAATCGATAGAGTTAATGAAAATGTTAATTTACCTTGCCTTCCGGAAATACACAGAAATATTATGCCTCCCGGCATGTGCAAATACACTAGAGGTATTATCTCGAATAAACGAAATATCCATAAGAGGACTCTCACATTCCTGACAGAACAAAAAAATAGCGGAGATCCCCTCTTCAACGAGGCATCTCTTTCGCCATTCCAAATCGCTCACTCCACTAGTGGTGGGCGGAAACCGATCGACCAAGAAGCCAGACAAGTCATGCGCAGTCCAGCGCAAAATGACCACAGCTCAAACTTAACTGCATTCGATACCAACGCGAGAAGACAAATGCTTACCGAGAAAAGTGACTATAAATTTCAAGCAGTTGTTGCCCTTGCGTTATAAAATAGATATTGAAATAAAACGATGTTGCGAGAATTTATCACGCAACATATCACCACCTCCTCCCGATAAAAAAAAAATGTGGAACATATTTTTTTTTTTCAATATCAAAGAGCATGCGATAAGCGGCTCAAAACGCACGAATTATGCGCTGATAATTAACTAAATTGCCTAACATGAGGCTAAATATAGAGTGTCTGGTGAGGATATACCTCAACAGAAAAATAAATATGTCTCAAAAAATATTCACATCGGGGAGGTGTCACCAACACACATCACGTTAGCATGTAAACACAATATACGTATGCAAGTTACTATAATCATCATTAAACAGCATACTCTAATATTGTCTTTAAAAATGGATGTACAAATCTGATAGAAAAATTTAAATAGTACATTCTTTGACATGTAATGACATAAGTACATAGTAAAGTTAAACTACATGACGATCCAGGACATATGCTCTGGTATTCCGAGGGTAAGTACACAATCTAGAACTCGTCATGCTTGATACTAGTAAGGTAAGTCCTCAGCTCAACAATGACATTCTGAGAAAGTACAAGCAATATAATGCTAATTAATAACTAATATGCTTCATAAGGTACAATACATTATTAATAATTGTGGCTGTTTAGTAAACTAACGGCCCTTATATTAACTACTCAGTCCTCCTCTATCATCTTAAAAAACGAACAGAAGAAGATGATAACAAAGCACGATAGTGTGTACATATAAAGTAAGTACAGATGTGCTAATCTATTGTAGAAATATAGGTGTGTTATGACTCTGTAATATATGGAAATATAGGACAGAAGTATTAGTTGGAGTCATGTGGGCATCTAGACAAAATGTCAGCCATCACATTATCCGCACCACGGATAGCTCGTACCGTGAAGTGAAAAGGTTGAAGAGCTATAGCATATCGAGTGGATCTCGAACTCTTCAAATTCTTAGTCTGAATAGCTGTAAGAGCTTTCTGATCAGTCTCTAGAATGAAATGTGCGCCCAGGAGGAATCTTTGTAGTTTTAGAATTGACCAAACCATCGCTAACTGGTCTTCTGTCTTCAAGAGACCATGACCAACACGATGACCCAGGAAAGAGATTTCACCAAAACCAACAAAAGCTTTAGAAGGTTTCGCTGTCAAATTATTCTCACGTAGAGTGGACAGTAAGTCATATAACCCTAAATAGTGATCTTCCCAGGTATCACTGAAGAGACAGATGTCATCTAAGTATGCGATGACATCCGAACGATGTGACAGAATTCGACGCATCATGCGAACGAAAGTGGCAGGGGCGTTCATGAGACCAAAAGGCATAACATTCCATTGAAATAGACCCCTAGGTGTAGAAAAAGCAGTAAAAGGTTTGGCATGCTCTGCTAAAGGCACTTGCCAATAACCTTTAGACAAGTCAAGTTTAGTGAAGAATCTAGAATTAGAAAGTCTAATCAGTAGATCTTCTAACAAAGGCATCGGTTCAGCGTCGAACTTTGTGACCTGATTCAATTTGCGATAATCAACGCAAATTCGTATGTTCTTATCCTTCTTCCGGACAATAACCATGGAAGAAGAATATGGTGAAGTCGATGGTTCAATTATATTTAATTGAATCATTTCATCCAATTCCTTTTCCACTTGCGACTGAAAGTGTATAGGAATAGGATACGGCCTAACCCTAATTGGATTATTGTCGGTAAGAATTATGTCATGTTCTATGACATCTGTGTGTCCAGGAATGTCAGTGAGAACATCCTGAAATGTTTGTAACATCGACGAGACTTGTCGATGTTCGTCACCAGAAAGATTAGGAGAAACAGAAACGTTTTTCCAAGATTCCGTGGAATGTAATGGAACCACTGGAAGGGGAAGGTTGACATCAGAGAAGGTAGCTTCCTCATCCTGAATGACAGACAGGGATGAATAATGACCGTGAGGTGCAGGAGCATCATCCGTTGCCTGGAAAATAGGCAGCAAATAGTCCGGACGTTCGTGAAATTCCGAAAGCATGTTTATGTGGAAAGTTTTATGCTTTCCATCAATATCGACCACATAGTCAACATCGGAAATCCGAGAGACTATTGCATACGGACCTTTCCATGCAATAAGAAGTCTATTTTCCCTACTGGGGAGTAGGACGAATGCTTTGTCACCTGGACAAAGTTGTCGTAGACATCTATTCTTGTTAGCAAACTGCCTTGCCTTCTCTTTAGCAATTTCTGATGAAGCAGTTGCTAGCTTACATGCCTCAATGATCTTTTGTCTAAGAGCAATGACATACTCATATGAGGATTGAGTTTCATCGCTAATATCATCGGCAGTGATGAGATCGTGTAATAAAGACATAGGGCCGCGTGGACGCGCGCCAAAGACAAGTTCGAAGGGAGAAAATCCTGTGTGTTCATTAGGGACTTCTCTATAGGCAAAGAGAGCCGCGGGTAAAACCCTGTCCCAATCTTGAGGATGATCTTCAGTTATCTTACCAAGCAAAGTCTTGAGCGTTCTATTCAGACGCTCAACTAACCCATTAGACATAGGATGGTAGATACTACTGAGAGATCGTTCAATATGTAAGGTAGACATTACCTGTGACATAGTGTCAGATATGAGTTGAGTGCCATGGTCTGACAATATTTCTCTGGGGAACCCCAAGCGAGAAAATATCAACCAAAGAGCATCTGCGATATCTGTAGTAGATATGCTCTTAAGAGGAATAGCCTCTGGCCAACGTGTGCACATATCGACACATGTAAGGATAAACTGATGTCCTCTGGCCGACTTGACCTTAAAAGGGCCAATAATATCTATGGCCATTTTCTGAAACGGCCGAATAGGAATGTCAGCAGCCTGGATAGGCGCAGCATGTCGTGGTCCTCTAGATTTGACCTCCTGACATACCTTGCATGATCGGCAGTAAATACGAATGTCCTTATTGACAAAAGGCCAAAAGAAAGCCGCAAGGACTCTCGACTTCGTACGGGCAAAACCCATATGTCCAGCACATTGCGAGTCATGAGCATGTTGTAATATTTGGACTCTCATGCTCTTGGGAACAAGAATTTGCGAATGTGCCGACGTAGTCGAATCTTGTACCATACGTACAAGTACGCCGTTTCTCATTGCAATCCAAGATTTTCTATTTGTATCCTGATTCGGATCACCTTTCTTCGCAAGAACGAAGAATTTTTTTAAAGAAGGATCTTCTTCTTGCAATTTTATGAAAGAGTCACGAGTGATTACTAAGTGACTATCTTGGCTATCAACTTCATTATCACTATTCAGTGAAGTTTCGGGTGTTTGTAGAGCTTGTGCTCTTGTAACTACTGCATTTGTAGCTTGCATGTTATTATCTTCCCAAGCAGCAATCTGCTGTGGGGTACACTCCCTAACTCCGTGAATACGACCAATAATAAGGTCCGCAATAGGATTAGGTAAGAGACAAGCATGCACATCTCCAGTAAAGAAAGGAGTGGCAATGCGAATTACAGCAGTAGGATATTTTTCTAGAGTGCCGCCAAATGTGACACATTTAATAACCCTTCCTGTAGCACAAGATGGATCTACAAGCGATTGTCTAACACCAATAGTGGTGCATCCGGAATCGAAAAGTAGTGAGACCGGAGTATCATTAACAAGACCCTTATGTAGAATTAAAGAACCCCTCCCGTCATGCGCAACAGCAGCAGGAAGAGCGGGAAGTGGGTGACCACAACTCAAAGTAGTTATGGTACCCGGTTCGAATAAAGTACTGCATTGGGGGCATTTGTTTGCTCTCTCAAAGTCAAAAGCAGAACCAGTGACAGCGTCAAAGTTTTTACTATCAACAACATGATTACAGGCTCCCTCAGTTTCCTGTTGTACAGCATTAGCCTGCTGATATCTCTTTTTTTTGTGTTGAGATCTACCCCGACTATTATTACCTCTGAAGTTATCAGAGTTATTATTATCTCTGCAGTTATTATTGTCTCTATTGTAATTGTTATCCTGGTTCGAATTCCAGTTTCCACGATTACTATCATGTTCACATTGATGCGAACATCTATTTGTTTGGTTCTGAGGTCTTCGGCAGGAATAACCTCTATTACCATATCCTCTTTTGAAATGCTTATAATTATTAGGGTGATAGTAACGAGTACTATCAGGTTGTCTCCAATTCTTCGAAGAAGAATCACCATGAAATTGATTTCCATGATTTTGACAGAAATTACCGCTACTCTTTCTATCAAAATTTTGTTGGAATCTACGAGCAAAGTTTTGACCATACGGAGCTGCCGAAGCAACTGGTAAACCTTCTTTCACCTTAGAGTTACCCATGGTTATGTGTGGGTGCGCAGTTACGTATTGGCAACAGAAATCTTCCATTTCTTTTATTGTTTTAGGTTTACGTTCATGAAGGAAAGCAAGGAAAGACTCATTGACAGACGACATGACTTTGTCTCTAAGTATTAAGTCCATAAGTCCTTCATAAGTTTTTTCCGTCTTAGATAGTTCAACCCATCGTGAGAAAGTAATGCGTATTCTTGCAATAAACTCGGAGAATTCAACTCCATTTTCAGGTAACATGTTTTTAAATTGTAGACGATAGCCGTCTTCGTTAAGCTGATATTTCTTTAACAAAGCGGCCCTGACAACCTCATAATTGTTCTTGTCAGGTTCATCCACCATATTTAATATACTTAGAGCTTTACCTGTCAGTATCCCTGATAACTGATAAACATATTTTGCTTTGTCTATGTTATGAGCTGTACATGCTTGTTCAAATCTGTCCAGATAGAACATTATGTCATCACTGGAAGGACTAAATGTTGGTAACTTAATCTTAAAAGTATCATTATTAGCCTTACCAGAAGATGAACCCTTGTTTGAATCATTACCATTACTCATGCTCGTCAATTTCAATTTTTCCAACTCTAAAGCTAAGACCTTTTCTTCATGTTCCATTTTTGCTTTCTCTTTCCTCTCATCAGACTCTCTCTGTAATCTTCTTTCCTCAGCCTGAGCCTCTTTTTGAAGTCTTTCATTTTCAGCTTCTTTTTCAAGTCTTTTATTTTCAGCCTCTTTTTCAAGTCTTTTATTTTCAGCTTCTTTTTCAAGTCTTTTATTCTCAGCCTCTTTTTGAAGTCTTTCAGCTTCTAGCTGTAGCTGGAGTTTTCTTTCCTCAGCTTCTGATTCCCTTTTTTGTTTTTCCATTTCCATTTGGAATCTTTTTTCATCCACCTGCATCTGCAGTTTCTTTTGTTCAGCTTCCATATGCAGTTTCTTTTGTTCAGCTTCCATTGCTTTATCATATCGAGCAGTTGCAAATTCTTCTAACTTATCACCAGTCTTCCCAAGCAATTTACCCTGCTCAATAAAGTGCTCAAATGTAGACATGTTGTCTAACATATGAGTCCAAAACCTGAAATAATTAACTAATTTATTTCAAACCTAAGTGTAACAAGTCTTAATTAAGCACTTGTATATTCACATCACATTATATTATCCCAGTCTCTGTGGGAAACAAGTCTCCAATCAAAGAACTTGTATATGAAATATCAGCACTCAATTCTTGATCATAAGTGCACTTCTCATTCAATAGTGCACGACACTATTCATCATTCATTTATCATCAGTGTAGTAGTAACAGTGCATTAGCATAGCCCATTAACTAATTACTATAACTGTAAACAATGACTATGTAAACACATGCAGAATGTAAACATTGAAAATGTAAACAATACAAACAATGTAAACAATAACAATGTAAACAATAACAAAGATCAGCAACAATACAAAAACGTTCGCAGAAATCAACTAAAAATAAAGCAGAAATTAATGAAATATCACAAAAAATGTGACGATATCTGCGATAGAATTAAACAAAATACATGACACCACAGTGTATAAACAAAAATGTTGTATGAAACGAAATTATAGACAAGAGTAGGCTAACAAATACAAACAAATCAAAACAAAACTAAAGAATGCGAAATAATAACGAAAACAATATTAAAACATGTCATCACAGCTAACATAAATAGCAACAGAAGTCGCTTAGCAAATTCCAGTATTGGAAATTTGCAAACCCTACAGAAAACGCTCACAATAGACGACCTCTATGACGTGGCATAATCTAACGGAGACACCACCCAACCGAGAACCCGCTGAAATATAAACATATAAATATACAAATAACATATAAACATATAACATATAGAATGAGATGATACACAGAAGACTCAGCAGAAGTATAAGGGCACAGTTTACATACAAACAGGCCACTTAACTTATAGGCTTCCAATCGTAGAACAGCAGAAAAAACGGATGTCAATCAACGTCCTAAAGAGCGAAGCTCCAACGATGATGGCACATCTGAACTGCTTCCACTGCTAACACGATGGTACAAGAGCTTCTGAAATACTGTGTGTTGAGTTGTTTCGGCACTTGACCTTCTAATCCAAAAGTAAGTTGATGGAAATCGGTACTTGGCCTTCTTCAGAAAACAACCCGTTTCAACCGGCACTTGACCTTCACAAAAACGACAGCACTGGAACCTTGACAGCAGCAACTTGCTTGACTTGCGTAAAAGATAACAGCAGTCCGAGTTATCCGGCAACATGTAACAACGCCGGGTACTGTCAAATTCTTGTTTCCGTCAAAAAGTTGAAATTTTGACTTTTACCGGGCAACGCCGAGTACTTTGAAAATTTTGAAGATGTTGACTGTATTGAAGAATGTTAATTTCTTGAAGGATGCTGATGAATTCTTGTTGAAAATGAAGTGGGTAAGGGACCCCGTGTTTGCTGGTACCAGAATCAAACCAGCTTATGGCCACCAAATGATGCGTGATGCCATATGATGATGGATGGTATCCGCATGTCTGGTTTTGTGTAGTGTGCAGATGTGTTCAGTCAAAACAATGTTCATACAAAAATAACAGGGCAATCCACATAGGACGTCAGTAAACTCACGACGTATAAAGTCAATGATTCTTGTAACAGCCGTTGACGTTTTTCTTCATTATTTATTGTGGACGCCACAGTGACAAAATGGTTACGCGAATATGTAGGCACATCAAACAGTCATTATCACAGCAACATTCAATACAGCAATAGACGGTAGACAGCATTACAATGATGAGTCAGATGCATGTTATATTTCATAGTGCTGTAAATGTAGTCAGGTGAAAAACTCCATCCTTTTCTATAACAGACAGGAGATAACCAGATGTATGAGATCAGTTCACTCTCCTTAGTTTGACTTCAGCAAGACAGACACGTCTGCCGAAGTATAAATAATGTCCTCAAAAATATCCTCTAGATAATAAAGGTTTTTCAAACCTAGTTCATTTAACAAAGTAGCAAGTAATGGTCCTTGGAACCTGCATCAACCGATGCAGTACAATACAGCGACATGTGAGCTAGGAAAACATCTCGTGACGACGACTTTCGAAGACAGGCTATGAACCGAAATCGTTCACGACCAAAAATCGATAGAGTTAATGAAAATGTTAATTTACCTTGCCTTCATGAAATACACAGAAATATTATGCCTCCCGGCATGTGCAAATACACTAGAGGTATTATCTCGAATAAACGAAATATCCATTAAGAGGACTACACATCCCTGACAGAACAAAAAAATAGCGGAGATCCCCTCTTCAACGAGGCATCTCTTTCGCCATTCCAAATCGCTCACTCCACTAGTGGTGGGCGGAAACCGATCGACCAAGAAGCAAGACAAGTCATGCGCAGTCCAGCGCAAAATGACCACAGCTCAAACTTAACTGCATTCGATACCAACGCGAGAAGACAAATGCTTACCGAGAAAAGTGACTATAAATTTCAAGCAGTTGTTGCCCTTGCGTTATAAAATAGATATTGAAATAAAACGATGTTGCGAGAATTTATCACGCAACAATCATCCTTACCTTTTAACTCTCTAAGACCTTCAATAAACTTATGCCAAGTCTTCCTGTCACGTGCCATCAGCTCAAGGTCTTTCCTTGTCTTCTTCGTCCCCATCTTGTCTGTCCGCAGCTTTCTTCCCCGTGTGTTCTTTAGCCTTCTTCTACATCTCTTACCATGATGTCATAAGAGGTTTTGATGTTACTAAAATATGGGAAATCCTGGACAAATAGGTGTATCAGAGGATACCAGGATAGTGCCAGATAAGAGTCTGGTCTTATAAGTAATACCCCCTTCTCTGAAAAACGCAAGGGTGTATAGACATCAAAGTGGGGTCAAGCTATGTAAGTTCCCAGAGAAGATGATGATGATGGAGTACTCTGAGTCCCTAAGTGCTACCTCTTTAGATCCCACAAAGATTAATGAGTTATTGTTGTGTTATTTGGCAAATTGTCTAGGGTAATTTATTTAATATAACAGTTATTAATTTCAAACAGAACTTTAACTTTAATAAAATTATTAAGCAAGGCTGGATGAAATTTTAGGTACAATTTAATTGTCCTGAACCTCAATCTTTTCAGGTCAGGAATACTCAAAAGCAATAAAATGATATTTACACATCAAAATAAATATATTGGAAAAACTGTTCCATTTTTGTAGTGTTCACTGGAATAACTACACATACCGTTTCTTTCCATATGAGTGATAACGTCTGCTAGTACTATGCTATAAGTTCTCTTGATTATTTCGATGGTCTTATCTATTCATCTTAAAAAGGGTTGTAATCCTAGTTTGATTACTCTTGGGTGTATGATTGGATAAACTGACACTGGCCTTTATAAAGGACTTATCTTAGAATGTTGCTGCTGATTCTCATATACACAAGTCAGGACCACAAACTTTATAGCTCCTGACTGAGAAGATGGGGTCTGGTTCCAGTTATATAAGGAACTCTCATCTCCCACAAACTTCCTTTCAAGTGAATGCAGCCACGAGGTAATTTCGTGAAATAACCCTCAGGTAAATATATTCTCACACACACAAGCTGAACTGGCCTTCTAAGGGATATAGAACTGCTCTCAGATCAGAAGGCAAAGACTTTGTCGTTCTGTCTTTTAGTTTCTGTCAGCTCGGTGCAGAATTTTGAATCGAATGGCCCAGATCGTACCACCTTGTTACTATTTATAGAACTACACCCGCCCAATCGGAGGCAAAGTCAAAAAGTCTTTCTTCAGACTTGTGACTTATGCGGTTCTGAGCGTGTTTGTATAATTTGACTAATTTTAAATATTTTATATTATAGTTATTAGTGGACCGATTTTAATTATCAAAAGTGATAATTAAACGGCCCATTGTTCTCTATCGTTCTATATGGTTTTCCTTTAGTTATTTCTTTGCATTTCAATCTGGGTAATTTTTAAGTAATTAAATTTGGCCTTACCCTGATGTTAAAATATCACTAAAATAAATTTGTCTACTACAATAAAATTTTATAATGCATGAATATTTATGCTTATGTGTAAAGCAATATTATCGCTATAATTTGAGATATTTTTTTCTGTTTAACTATCTTTAGTTGTTAAGAAATAAAATATCTTCGTTCGGTCAAAAACACATAATAGGCATTGTTACCAAGTTAAAAGGTTTCTTTATCCTTACCCAAAAAAAAAAAGAAGCACATTGATTGGTTGTTAAATTTGTACTATGCTCTTAGATACTTTTTTGTGGGCGGTAAATTTTGACTTGGTTCCTAGACAAATTCAAATACTATAGTTAATTTTAGATTCAAATATTTTAGCTAGTTTTTGAGCGGGGAATTTGAGAGTGGTGTCAGACAGATTCGAATTTTACGACACATGAGAATTCCTGAACGAGGACTGTCTTGTTATGCTATCAGCAGGTTTTCTCAATGTGTGCCATATCGATCTCCAGCGACGCCTTCTCATCTCATGTTACACAGGCGTTTGTCTAGTTCTTGTCAACAGTTTAATCATCCTGTCATACCACTTCAATCCTTCTATTCTACGCAAGCATCCATTTATGAGTATGTAGCTTTTTGGTTGATGTTTTTGTTGTTGTCCGTGTTTCTGAGCCATACAATAGGACTGACATTCACCCTGCTAGTATATGTAGCCCACGTGAAACGTAAAATAGGATGTTTTACAGCTGGAGACTCAAGAGAGAAATTAGAGATGGATAGGACAAACGCTCAGTAAACAACCAACCAAGTATAACCAGACACGCCTTTGACTAGAACCCATAGAAGAAGAGAAAAATCGGGAAGCCAGAGAGAACCTGGTGAACACGGTGGAAGAGGAAGTCGAGGCAACAGGAATCTCATGGGCAGAAGAAATCATAAAGGCAATCAAAGGGTTAAAGAATGGAAAAGCGCCTAGCCACGATAACTTAAATGCAGAGCTATTTAAGACAGACCCTGAGCTAGCAGCAGAACTACTAGAACCACTATTTGCACAAGTCTGGACAACAGGGACGACACTGTCGTAGATTTCGATAGGTGATTAAGAACAATGTTAGGTCCCTTCTGAATAGAACTGACAAAGGTGATGACTCAGTGCGAGATAAGGTAAACAGATAGATTTCACTAGTGAGTTGGTGAAAAAGGTAAAGTCTGTCCCTGGATTTGAGAAAACTTCTCTAGCCTAGCCTATCGGTTACGACTAAAAAATATTGTTGTTCCGACAGTTCCCTTTCTATATATTAATATATATATCCACCACTCTCTCTCTCACACACACACACACACACACACACACACAGAGAGATAAGTGACGACAATTAGACGCACAAACGTGAAAACTATACAAATGGAATGTGAATGTTGGGACGAGCTGACCAACACAGAAACTACAGTTTATGTAAATTTTATTTACCATAAAGAAAACTTCACAACATATATATTATCATATATCGAATATAAAAAAAAATTCATAGGGGTACCGAATTAATAAAGAAATAGACCCATAAGTACTATCTCCCCCCTGTTGATACAAGATCCCACAAAGAGAAGTTAATTAACCCCCAAAAGGTCAAAAGATTAGCACTATGGTATAGACTTTTTACTATACTGTAAAGAACAGAGTTTCTACGTTATTCTATTCTGAAATTTGAACAGTATTAGCAAAACACAGTAAGAAATATAGTACATGGATTATACAATAAAAGAGTTACTCACTCCTGCTTTCTTTCTCTCCATACAACCGTGGCCACGTTCATCCGTTCTTACCTAATATTTGATTTGCAACTTCTGGAACAATCTTTAGGACACACGCACGCAGCAAATCCAGTGTTATTTTGGCAAAGAAAACCCCACCTCCTCAAAGACAGATTAAATCCACTTCTCCGGGGAACGTTTACTTTGTTACTTTTATTTAGGATTTATGTTTATGTCATAATAATTAGTCCAGGTAAGAAATTTTACAGTGCTCACAGTGTCAGTAGCTTGAGATTTCCAGTACATAGGAAGGTCAGGTCGGTAACTTCTCTCAGTATAAAAATTTCTTGTCACACAACAAATGGTCAAACGTCGGGAAATGTTAATGTTGGTGATGTCGCCACAACGGGCTGAATGTAAATGAAATTGGGAAAAAGAAATCTGGATCTATAGGCCCAGTTACAAAGTCACTCTTAAGGTTCTTTGGGTTGGTACTCTGTCTCTTTCTTGGTGTAAACACGAAGCCAGACAGCGTTACTTTGAAGACCCAGATACTAAGTAAAAATGTTCTTTTATATGGTTATTCTCAGATTTATATGGAAGCCGTAGGCTTAGACCGCTGGTAGGTTTTGGGTTTGATCCAGTAATGTGTATAGGAAGAAAAAAGTACAAAATACTTAACCACCATATAGTATTCTCAATCCTATCCTAAACCCGCGTAAAATATAATATATTTATCCCCTTCGGTTATTTAACTTTAATTGAAACTACAAGCTTAGAGCTTATATGATCGTTTAAAACCTCACGTGAAGTAAAATCTAGTCATTTTAAAAAATTATTCATCATGAATTAGAAATAAATATATATTTCGTCAATACTCATAATGAACAGTGCATTTACTAGTCGATTAAATATCTTTTACTGGTTAAATCGGTTAGTTAGATTAACGCTACAGCCGGAACAGTTTAGCTATAGATTATATTTAGTTCGCTAGTCAATTAGCACAAAAAAAGAAAAAAATCCTAGTGAAATAAAATGACGGACTTAACAATTAAATCACTCAAACTTGTATTATAATATTTACCGCAAACACAGAAATTGAACTACTCCAAATCGAAAATACTAAGAAATCCACTATAACAATGGCCTAGAAAATCGAAGCTAGTAGGTTCTGGAAAAATCTGTGGGTACTGAATAATGGATTTTAAAAGCTGGAGAACATATATTAAATTTGCAGAACTTCGCTCAGACTTGTTACTTTTAACGCCTTCGCTCAGATTTCGGGCTTTTCTTCGGTCGATCTGCGAATCAGAGCAAAAATTCACACTTTTACCGCTTGCAGACTCTGGCAATCGAGCGAAACCCGTTGATGCGTGATGCCATATGATGATGGATGGTATCCGCATGTCTGGTTTTGTGTAGTGTGCAGATGTGTTCAGTCAAACAATGTTCATACAAAATAACAGGGCAATCCACATAGGACGTCAGTAAACTCACGACGTATAAAGTCAATGATGCTTGTAACAGCTAGACGTTTTTCTGTATCATTTATTGTGGACGCCACAGTGACAAAATGTATACGCGAATATGTAGGTACATCAGACAGTCATTATCACAGCAACAATGTCAGTATAGCAATGGACGGTAGACAGCATCATAACAAAGGTGATTCACAGACATGTCAATACATTATAAGGCTGTAATGTAGTCGGGAAAATTCTCCATCCCTTTCTATCTTAGCCAGAAGGTAACCCGATGTATGAGATCAGTTCACTCTCCTTAATCTGACTTCAGCAAGACAGACACGTCTGCCGAAGTATAAATAATGTCCTCAAAAATATCCTCTAGATAATAAAGGTTTTCCAAACCTAGTTCATTTAACAAAGTAGCAAGTAATGGTCCTTGGGACATGCATCAACCGATGCAGTACAATACAGCGACATGTGAGCTGGGAAAACATCTCGTGACGACGACTTTCGAAGACAGGCTATGAATCGAAATCGCTCACGACCCAAAATCGATAGAGTTAATGAAAAGTCAATTTACCTTGCCTTCAGGAAATACACAGAAATATCACGCCTCCCGACATGTGCAAATACACTAGAGGTATTATCTCGAATAAACGAAATATCCATTAAGAGGACTACACATCCCTGACAGAACAAAAAAATAGCGGAGATCCTCTTTCAGCGAGGCATCTTTCTCGCCATTTAAATCGCTCACTCCCCTGGTGGGCGGAAATCGATCGACCAAGAAGCAAGACCAGTCATGCGCAGTCCAGCGCAAAAATGACCACAGCTCAAAACTTAACTGCATTCAATACCAACGCGAGAAGACAAATGCTTACCGAGAAAAGTGACTATAAATTTCAAGCAGTTGTTGCCCTTGCGTTATAAAATAGATATTGTAATAAAACGATGTTGCGAGAATTTATCACGCAACATATCACCACCTCCTCCCGATAAAAAAAAATGTGGAACATATTTTTTTTTTTTAAATATCAAAGAGCATGCGATAAGCGGCTCAAAACGCACGAATTATGCGCTGATAATTAATTAAATTGCCTAACATGAGGCTAAATATAGAGTGTCTGGTGAGGATATACCTCAACAGAAAAATAAATATGTCTCAAAAAATATTCACATCGGGGAGGTGTCACCAACACACATCACGTTAGCATGTAAACACAATATACGTATGCAAGTTACCATAATCATCATTAAACAGCATACTCTAATATTGTCTTTAAAAATGGATGTACAAATCTGATAGGAAAATTTAAATAGTACATTCTTTGACATGTAATGACATAAGTACATAGTAAAGTTAAACTACATGACGATCCAGGACATATGCTCTGGTATTCCGAGGGTAAGTACACAATCTAGAACTCGTCATGCTTGATACTAGTAAGGTAAGTCCTCAGCTCAACAATGACATTCTGAGAAAGTACAAGCAATATAATGCTAATTAATAACTAATATGCTTCATAAGGTACAATACATTATTAATAATTGTGGCTGTTTAGTAAACTAACGGCCCTTATATTAACTACTCAGTCCTCCTCTATCATCTTAAAAAACGAACAGAAGAAGATGACAACAAAGCACGATAGTGTGTACATATAAAGTGAGTACAGATGTGCTAATCTATTGTAGTAATATAGGTGTGTTATGACTCTGTAATATATAGGAATATAGGACAGAAGTATTAGTTGGAGTCATGTGGGCATCTAGACAAAATGTCAGCCATCACATTATCCGCACCACGGATAGCTCGTACCGTGAAGTGAAAAGGTTGAAGAGCTATAGCATATCGAGTGGATCTCGAACTCTTCAAATTCTTAGTCTGAATAGCTGTAAGAGCTTTCTGATCAGTCTCTAGAATGAAATGTGCGCCCAGGAGGAATCTTTGTAGTTTTAGAATTGACCAAACCATCGCTAACAACTCACGGTCTAAAACCGAGTAGTTCCTCTCTGCCGCATTTAGTTTTCTAGAAATGTACATAACAGGATGCAGAGTATTTGCATATTCTTGCATCAGTGCTGCTCCAATCCCAGTGGATGAAGCATCACTCCGAAGAACAAAAGTCCTATCAAGAGTAGGTAATCTTAAGATGGGAGGAGAAGAAAATATATTCTTGATTTGGTCTAGTGAAGATTGGCATTCTTCAGACCAACGGACCAGATTAGGCGAACCTTTCTTCAACAATGTTGAGAGAGGTGCCATGATCGAAGATAAATTTGGAATAAATCTCCCATAAAATTGAATTAAACCTAAGAGACTCCTAACTTGTTTCTTCGTTTTAGGAACAGAGATGTTCAGTATTTTGGAAGTATTGTGGTCTTCTGTCTTCAAGAGACCATGACCAACACGATGACCCAGGAAAGAGATTTCACCAAAACCAACAAAAGCTTTAGAAGGTTTTGCTGTCAAATTATTCTCACGTAGAGTGGACAGTAAGTCATATAACCCTAAATAGTGATCTTCCCAGGTATCACTGAAGAGACAGATGTCATCTAAGTATGCGATGACATCCGAACGATGTGACAGAATTCGACGCATCATGCGAACGAAAGTGGCAGGGGCGTTCATGAGACCAAAAGGCATAACATTCCATTGAAATAGACCCCTAGGTGTAGAAAAAGCAGTAAGAGGTTTGGCATGCTCTGCTAAAGGCACTTGCCAATAACCTTTAGACAAGTCAAGTTTAGTGAAGAATCTAGAATTAGAAAGTCTAATCAGTAGATCTTCTAACAAAGGCATCGGTTCAGCATCGAACTTTGTGACCTGATTCAATTTGCGATAATCAACGCAAATTCGTATGTTCTTATCCTTCTTCCGGACAATAACCATGGAAGAAGAATATGGTGAAGTCGATGGTTCAATTATATTTAATTGAATCATTTCATCCAATTCCTTTTCCACTTGCGACTGAAAGTGTATAGGAATAGGATACGGCCTAACCCTAATTGGATTATTGTCGGTAAGAATTATGTCATGTTCTATGACATCTGTGTGTCCAGGAATGTCAGTGAGAACATCCTGAAATGTTTGTAACATCGACGAGACTTGTCGATGTTCGTCACCAGAAAGATTAGGAGAAACAGAAACGTTTTTCCAAGATTCCGTGGAATGTAATGGAACCACTGGAAGGGGAAGGTTGACATCAGAGAAGGTAGCTTCCTCATCCTGTATGACAGACAGGGATGAATAATGACCGTGAGGTGCAGGAGCATCATCCGTTGCCTGGAAAATAGGCAGCAAATAGTCCGGACGTTCGTGAAATTCCGAAAGCATGTTTATGTGGAAAGTTTTATGCTTTCCATCAATATCGACCACATAGTCAACATCGGAAATCCGAGAGACTATTGCATACGGACCTTTCCATGCAATAAGAAGTCTATTTTCCCTACTGGGGAGTAGGACGAATGCTTTGTCACCTGGACAAAGTTGTCGTAGACATCTATTCTTGTTAGCAAACTGCCTTGCCTTCTCTTTAGCAATTTCTGATGAAGCAGTTGCTAGCTTACATGCCTCAATGATCTTTTGTCTAAGAGCAATGACATACTCATATGAGGATTGAGTTTCATCGCTAATATCATCGGCAGTGATGAGATCGTGTAATAAAGACATAGGATGGTAGATACTACTGAGAGATCGTTCAATATGTAAGGTAGACATTACCTGTGACATAGTGTCAGATATGAGTTGAGTGCCATGGTCTGACAATATTTCTCTGGGGAACCCCAAGCGAGAAAATATCAACCAAAGAGCATCTGCGATATCTGTAGTAGATATGCTCTTAAGAGGAATAGCCTCTGGCCAACGTGTGCACATATCGACACATGTAAGGATAAACTGATGTCCTCTGGCCGACTTGACCTTAAAAGGGCCAATAATATCTATGGCCATTTTCTGAAACGGCCGAATAGGAATGTCAGCAGCCTGGATAGGCGCAGCATGTCGTGGTCCTCTAGATTTGACCTCCTGACATACCTTGCATGATCGGCAGTAAATACGAATGTCCTTATTGACAAAAGGCCAAAAGAAAGCCGCAAGGACTCTCGACTTCGTACGGGCAAAACCCATATGTCCAGCACATTGCGAGTCATGAGCATGTTGCAATATTTGCACTCTCATGCTCTTGGGAACAAGAATTTGCGAATGTGCCGACGTAGTCGAATCTTGTACCATACGTACAAGTACGCCGTTTCTCATTGCAATCCAAGATTTTCTATTTGTATCCTGATTCGGATCACCTTTCTTCGCAAGAACGAAGAATTTTTTTAAAGAAGGATCTTCTTCTTGCAATTTTATGAAAGAGTCACGAGTAATTACTAAGTGACTATCTTGGCTATCAACTTCATTATCACTATTCAGTGAAGTTTCGGGTGTTTGTAGAGCTTGTGCTCTTGTAACTACTGCATTTGTAGCTTGCATGTTATTATCTTCCCAAGCAGCAATCTGCTGTGGGGTACACTCCCTAACTCCGTGAATACGACCAATAATAAGGTCCGCAATAGGATTAGGTAAGAGACAAGCATGCACATCTCCAGTAAAGAAAGGAGTGGCAATGCGAATTACAGCAGTAGGATATTTTTCTAGAGTGCCGCCAAATGTGACACATTTAATAACCCTTCCTGTAGCACAAGATGGATCTACAAGCGATTGTCTAACACCAATAGTGGTGCATCCGGAATCGAAAAGTAGTGAGACCGGAGTATCATTAACAAGACCCTTATGTAGGATTAAAGAACCCCTCCCGTCATGCGCAACAGCAGCAGGAAGAGCGGGAAGTGGGTGACCACAACTCAAAGTAGTTATGGTACCCGGTTCGAATAAAGTACTGCATTGGGGGCATTTGTTTGCTCTCTCAAAGTCAAAAGCAGAACTAGTGACAGCGTCAAAGTTTTTATTATCAACAACATGATTACAGGCTCCCTCAGTTTCCTGTTGTACAGCATTAGCCTGCTGATATCTCTTTTTTTTGTGTTGAGATCTACCCCGACTATTATTACCTCTGAAGTTATCAGAGTTATTATTATCTCTGCAGTTATTATTGTCTCTATTGTAATTGTTATCCTGGTTCGAATTCCAGTTTCCACGATTACTATCATGTTCACATTGATGCGAACATCTATTTGTTTGGTTTTGAGGTCTTCGGCAGGAATAACCTCTATTACCATATCCTCTTTTGAAATGCCTATAATTATTAGGGTGATAGTAACGACCACTATCAGGTTGTCTCCAATTCTTCGAAGAAGAATCACCATGAAATTGATTTCCATGATTTTGACAGAAATTACCGCTACTCTTTCTATCAAAATTTTGTTGGGATCTACGAGCAAAGTTTTGGCCATACGGAGCTGCCGAAGCAACTGGTAAACCTTCTTTCACCTTAGAGTTACCCATGGTTATGTGTGGGTGCGCAGTTACGTATTGGCAACAGAAATCTTCCATTTCTTTTATTGTTTTAGGTTTACGTTCATGAAGGAAAGCAAGGAAAGACTCATTGACAGACGACATGACTTTGTCTCTAAGTATTAAGTCCATAAGTCCTTCATAAGTTTTTTCCGTCTTAGATAGTTCAACCCATCGTGAGAAAGTAATGCGTATTCTTGCAATAAACTCGGAGAATTCAACTCCATTTTCAGGTAACATGTTTTTAAATTGTAGACGATAGCCGTCTTCGTTAAGCTGATATTTCTTTAACAAAGCGGCCCTGACAACCTCATAATTGTTCTTGTCAGGTTCATCCACCATATTTAATATACTTAGAGCTTTACCTGTCAGTATCCCTGATAACTGATAAACATATTTTGCTTTGTCTATGTTATGAGCTGTACATGCTTGTTCAAATCTGTCCAGATAGAACATTATGTCATCACTGGAAGGACTAAATGTTGGTAACTTAATCTTAAAAGTATCATTATTAGCCTTACCAGAAGATGAACCCTTGTTTGAATCATTACCATTACTCATGTTCATCAATTTCAATTTTTCCAACTCTAAAGCTAAGACCTTTTCTTCATGTTCCATTTTTGCTTTCTCTTTCCTCTCATCAGACTCTCTCTGTAATCTTCTCTCCTCAGCCTGAGCCTCTATTTGAAGTCTTTCAGCTTCTTTTTCAAGTCTTTTATTTTCAGCTTCTTTTTCAAGTCTTTTATTCTCAGCTTCTTTTTCAAGTCTTTTATTCTCAGCCTCTTTTTGAATCTTTCAGCTTCTAGCTGGAGTTTTCTTTCCTCAGCTTCTGATTCCCTTTTTTGTTTTTCCATTTCCATTTGGAATCTTTTTTCATCCACCTGCATCTGCAGTTTCTTTTGTTCAGCTTCCATTGCTTTATCATATCGAGCAGTTGCAAATTCTTCTAACTTATCACCAGTCTTCCCAAGCAATTTACCCTGCTCAATAAAGTGCTCAAATGTAGACATGTTGTCTAACATATGAGTCCAAAACCTGAAATAATTAACTAATTTATTTCAAACCTAAGTGTAACAAGTCTTAATTAAGCACTTGTATATTCACATCACCTTATATTATCCCAGTCTCTGTGGGAAACAAGTCTCCAATCAAAGAACTTGTATATGAAATATCAACAATCAATTCTTGATCATAAGTGCACTTCTCATTCAATAGTGCACGACACTATTCATCATTCATTTATCATCAGTGTAGTAGTAACAGTGCATTAGCATAGCCCATTAACTAATTACTATAACTGTAAACAATGACTATGTAAACACATGCAGAATGTAAACATTGAAAATGTAAACAATGCAAACAATGTAAACAATAACAATGTAAACAATAACAAAGATCAGCAACAATACAAAAACGTTCGCAGAAATCAACTAAAAATAAAGCAGAAATTAATGAAATATCACAAAAAATGTGACGATATCTGCGATATAATTAAACAAAATACATGACACCACAGTGTATAAACAAAAATGTTGTATGAAACTAAATTATAGACAAGAGTAGGCTAACAAATACAAACAAATCAAAACAAAACTAAAGAATGCGAAATAATAACGAAAACAATATTAAAACATGTCATCACAGCTAACATAAATAGCAACAGAAGTCGCTTAGCAAATTCCAGTATCGGAAATTTGCAAACCCTACAGAAAACGCTCACAATAGACGACCTCTATGACGTGGCATAATCTAACGGAGACACCACCCAACCGAGAACCCGCTGAAATATAAACATATAAATATACGAATAACATATAAACATATAACATATAGAATGAGATGATACACAGAAGACTCAGCAGAAGTATAAGGGCACAGTTTACATACAAACAGGCCACTTAACTTATAGGCTTCCAATCGTAGAACAGCAGAAAAAACGGATGTCAATCAACGTCCTAAAGAGCGAAGCTCCAACGATGATGGCACATCTGAACTGCTTCCACTGCTAACACGATGGTACAAGAGCTTCTGAAATACTGTGTGTTGAGTTGTTTCGGCACTTGACCTTCTAATCCAAAAGTAAGTTGATGGAAATCGGTACTTGGCCTTCTTCAGAAAACAACCCGTTTCAACCGGCACTTGACCTTCACAAAAACGACAGCACTGGAACCTTGACAGCAGCAACTTGCTTGACTTGCGTAAAAGATAACAGCAGTCCGAGTTATCCGGCAACATGTAACAACGC
Organism: Oreohelix idahoensis; assembly: GCA_024509875.1. NCBI lineage: Eukaryota > Metazoa > Mollusca > Gastropoda > Stylommatophora > Oreohelicidae > Oreohelix > Oreohelix idahoensis. The sequence continues at coordinate 249,728 of JAMPIV010010059.1, read as the reverse complement.
CGGGTACTGTCAAATTCTTGTTTCCGTCAAAAAGTTGAAATTTTGACTTTTACCGGGCAACGCCGAGTACTTTGAAAATTTTGAAGATGTTGACTGTATTGAAGAATGTTAATTTCTTGAAGGATGCTGATGAATTCTTGTTGAAAATGAAGTGGGTAAGGGACCCCGTGTTTGCTGGTACCAGAATCAAACCAGCTTATGGCCACCAAATGATGCGTGATGCCATATGATGATGGATGGTATCCGCATGTCTGGTTTTGTGTAGTGTGCAGATGTGTTCAGTCAAACAATGTTCATACAAAATAACAGGGCAATCCACATAGGACGTCAGTAAACTCACGACGTATAAAGTCAATGATTCTTGTAACAGCCGTTGACGTTTTTCTTTATTATTTATTGTGGACGCCACAGTGACAAAATGGTTACGCGAATATGTAGGCACATCAAACAGTCATTATCACAGCAACATTCAATACAGCAATAGACGGTAGACAGCATCATACAAAGATGATTCACAGCATGTTATATTTCATAGTGCTGTAAATGTAGTCAGGTGAAAAACTCCATCCTTTTCTATAACAGCCAGGAGATAACCAGATGTATGAGATCAGTTCACTCTCCTTAATCTGACTTCAGCAAGACAGACACGTCTGCCGAAGTATAAATAATGTCCTCAAAAATATCCTCTAGATAACAAAGGTTTTCCAAACCTAGTTCATTTAACAAAGTAGCAAGTAATGGTCCTTGGGACATGCATCAACCGATGCAGTACAATACAGCGACATGTGAGCTGGGAAAACATCTCGTGACGACGACTTTCGAAGACAGGCTATGAATCGAAATCGCTCACGACCAAAAATCGATAGAGTTAATGGAAAGTCAATTTACCTTGCCTTCAGGAAATACACAGAAATATCACGCCTCCCGACATGTGGGAAACACTAGAGGTATTATCTCGAATAAACGAAATATCCATAAGAGGACTTTCACATTCCTGACAGAACAAAAAAATAGCGGAGATCCTCTTTCAGCGAGGCATCTTTCTCGCCATTCAAATCGCTCACTCCCCTGGTGGGCGGAAATCGATCGACCAAGAAGCAAGACCAGTCATGCGCAGTCCAGCGCAAAAATGACCACAGCTCAAAACTTAACTGCATTCAATACCAACGCGAGAAGACAAATGCTTACCGAGAAAAGTGACTATAAATTTCAAGCAGTTGTTGCCCTTGCGTTATAAAATAGATATTGTAATAAAACGATGTTGCGAGAATTTCTCACGCAACACCCGTCCTTTGATCTGGCGATTCTCACTGTGTTTAATTACCTTCCTTCTTCTTCTTCTTCTTCTTCTTCCTCGTTCGTCCTGAAAAGGACGTTGGTTGCGTTGTGTCTGTTTATGCCGGAGCTGTGATATCTGCACCTTTCGGTCGACACATCCGACTTGAGCACGGTATTTTTTGGGACCGGGTTTGCCTTCCCTCTACGATCCCTACTCTCTCAGCCAGACTGCAGTGATGCAGCCTGTTTCCAGGACCACCACGTGGAATTGGAGTAGGGTCTTGGTCAGCTCTGGTTCGCTGACCCTGATGCAAGCAGTCAAGCTATGGGTCGCTGACTCCATTCTCTATTGCTGCATCTTTGGGTCCCTAATTACCTTCCAAACGAACGGATTGTCGTGAAATGACGTCTGTCTCACATCACGAATTCTAAATAATTCTGACCATACCGCGCACCATACATTGTAGTAAGATATGATACATCAGCATTTTAGAAGAAGTACCACTTGAAAGAGGGTACCAACACAATATTAGGGATGTTACTCTACCTGTAAGTAATAATACTTTTCCTAATACTAATTGTAGTGGTTTTTGATGTTATTGTAGGGTTGTTATGTTACCTAGTGTACTGGATGAGGTCAGCTGTGAAGGCTCCTGAGATAAAAGTTTATGTGAGTTACAGAAGGCCTTTCTGCTACCACTTACGACCTCAAACAGACCTATCCTACTATAATGAATGTAAGCTACGTTAAAAGTCTAGGGTACTGAATGGTGATGTGTAGGTAATAAAATACACAGACACACACATGTAAATTCTAAGTCTAATAATGATAATAATAAACTATATGATACACTGAACTAACACTGGCTGTTAAAGTTTAAGTTTGAAATTTTTTTAAATTTATTAGTCCTGAACCAATTGTTTCTTTTGGTCAGAACATATGAAATAATATGTATTTATCAATAAAATGCATATATATATATTGCATAATTAAATGAAATTTTTGTACATAGGTATATTATTACAATGGTTAATATTAATAATATCTACAATGTCTTGAGAAAAAACTAGCACTGGATCTTTAGTTGGGGTGGCGTCATCATGCCCAATCTATGGTTATAAAGTTACTTGTCCTTGACATATGGACTGATATTAATGTTTATATACAAGATTTTATTTCTTTATTGATGGTGGACACAGTTGATGAATCAGCAGCATGCCAGGTTTGCACTTATCTGGCCTGTGACGATGTAGTACAGAATTCTTGTGGCCCACTCCTCTCAGTAGCTGGAGTAAAATGTTAGGCTGCACAGACACCCGCTTTTGTACTTCTACAAAAGCATCTGGCACAATCGTAGTGCCAGATCAGAAACTCTGAAACAAAATTTGTGCCATGTGTCAACACTCTATTTACTGCACCACTCTTACACACAACACCACAAAACAACATTACACAGATTGGGTCAGATCTCTCTGACCAACTTAGCACATCTCACCCAGTTGTTATCAAATAGTACCAGTTTCCCAAGACTGCATTGCATCCGAAATATGTTCAATAGTTTCCTCTTCCATTCAATAAGGTGGGTGATATGTTCCCACTGATGTCAATAATAGATCCGCCTTCCATAGTCTTAAATAGGTTTTCATATATTATTTGTTTGTCTCTTGGCCCTGGACTCCTGCTGGGGGACCTAGAGCAAGCACTCACTTGTCGTAATCATTTTTCATGATATGGCAGTATCAATCACTCAAAATATTAAAATAAACAAGATAAATGCTTTTTCCCTTACCACAATTCAGAATTGAGAACACAGTTACTTAGTATTAGCAAAACTCAGCTGAGCTGCTGGCTAGATTAGGGCGTCCCACTGATTTTTATTTAATTATTCCTGGAAATCACCTCTAGCAGTAACGTACTGTGTCAATGGACAGTCTTCTATCAAATGGCACAAGCGTGCGTCTCTCATTCAATAATATAAATACTTCTGTCCAATCAACGGACTTCCCCTCTAACTTTTTTCAAATATTCAAACTGAAAGTCAAATTTCAGTCCAGTCTCAGTCTAATATGTAGTATTTTTCCCAAAATTGCACTTGTTTTTTTGGACTAACTACATGAAAAAACTACACAAACCTGCCCCACTAAGTTATTTTTAGCTACTATCCTCCGACTTTCCCCCTCGTTCATCTGCAGTTTGATTTTTGCATTTTTAGGCTCAAGGACGCCAAAATGTAACTTTAGTGAAAATATGCACAAAAAACTGTTCGCTAGTCTGATTTGAACAATACAGTCTTTCGTCAATATCTTCCGTGTTATCTGTCCGTCTGTGTAATTAAAAGTATATTATTTCTCTGCTCAAGATGGGCTATCAAACTAGCTAGGTTTTATTTTCATAACTTTATTATTAACTCTTTCAGTCCCAAGCAAAAAAGTTGGTTTGGCCCAAGCAAAAATGGCCACCCCGGTGCATTTTTAAATAAATATCTCAAAACAAAAACCCGTTCACTCTTAAACACATGCGGTATTTAAAAGAATGTACTTGCAGTCGGAAATGACGTTTTGGGTGGTTTGTGTGTAGTTATAATTAGAAATAGTCTCAAACAGAGGCACATATACTAAACGCTTTATAAAGTTGATTGGGCCAAGCGCGTCTAACCCCTGAGGATATATAAAGTCGATTGGGACTTAAAGAGTTAAAGAAAAACCTACTTTTCTCAAGGTTAGTTTTTTGAAATTTGTTTTTGAACCTTCGTCCACGGCGTTTGCCGCTGTATTCAAACAAAACAACTAATTGCCGTAAAACGTCCAAGATACGACTGTTTCTAACAAGAGCTAAGGTCGTTTTTCTACCAATTCCTTACATTGTGTCAACTAGTGGCGTGATTTTTCCTTTAAACTACAAATTGCGTCTTTTTGCATTTTTTAGATTCAAACACGTGTTTCGACCGTCATAATTTTTTCTTTTATCTCCGTTTCCCTCCCGTCTAAAAGGGTAAACCGTTTAGTCTGCATGTTCCAACTAGTTAGTTTCAATGGCGGTAGAAAGCGCTGGCGTAGGCGAGAATGTATCCTCGTATCTTACGTATAATTTTATCCTTACATGTTATTTTACCCGTTATCTTTATAATTGGAGATATTTTAACGTTGTATCACTGTATTTTTCACCACACATCTCCCCACCTGAGAACATGCACTAATGCAAGTTCCAAAACCAGTGATACACATAGATAAAATTAACCTCACGCCTGCCAACTACTCTAATTTTGATCACAGGGGTGCCTACTGAGGAAATCTGCACCGACATTCTGTGACCCCGGGATATATTCAATAATAAACTGATAAGGTTGCAACAATAAAGACCATCTTAACAATCTTGCATTTTCATGCTTGGCCTGAGATAAGAACACTAGGGGCTGGTGATCCGTCTGGACCACAAAAGTCCTACCATACAGATAGATTTGGAACTTTTTTATTGCCCAGATTAACGCTAAACATTCTTTTTCGCTTGTGGAATATGCTTGCTCCGCTTTGTTCAACTTGCGGCTTGCATAAGCGACTGGGTTCAGTTCCCCATTAGGTGAAGAGGACCTTTGCAACAGAGCCGCCCCCAGGCCTACATTACTTGCATCTGTTCTCACCACAAAGTCCTGAGTCAAATCAGGCAATTTGAGAATAGGCTTGCTAGTGAGTTTTTCCTTTAACTCTTGAAATGCCAATTCACATTGCGCGGACCAAACAATTTTATCTTGATTTCCCTTGCGAGTCAGATCAGTCAGAGGAGCACATATAGAGTTAAAATTGTTGATGTATTTTTGGTAAAACCCACATAACGACACGAATGATCGCACGTCTTTTTTTTGTTTGTGGTCTAGGTGCTCTCTGCAGTTTTTCCAAGTTCTTGGGGTCACGGGTCATGTTACCCTGATATACAGAATTCCAACTCTTTGCATCCAATACAACATTTTGTTGGTCTAGCAGTTAAGTTTGCTTCTCTGAGCCTATCAAATAACATTTTCAGAGAGTTAATGTGTTCTTCAAATGTCTCTGTGGCGACGAGAATATCATCCATGAAATTCGTGATACATGGATTATTCAGGGGATCCAACAATTTGCGCATCATCCTAGAAAATACACTCGGAGCATTTTTCAATCCGAATGGTAGCATGTTGAATTCATAATGTCCTTCCGAGGTGCTAAAAGCTAAATAAGGTCTAACTTCAGGCTTCACTGGAATCTGGTAATAGCCTTTGCTAAGATCCACCTTCGAAAAGTATTTTGCCTTGTTCAATCTGGCAAATAACTGTTTTGTGTCTGGTAATGGATCCACTTGTCCTTCTGTGACAGCATTCAGTTTCCTGTAATCTATGCACAGTCTATGTTCCCCAGACGGTTTCCTCAACAAAACTACACTGGAGCTAAAAGAAGATTCACTGTGTGAAATAATCCCTTCTTTCAACAAATAATCTATTTCCTCTTTCAATGCCTTCTCCTTCGCGAACGGAACAGAATAGGCTCTCATACAGATTGGGTTTGAGTCTACCAGCTTCATGTCATACTGTAGCAAATTTGTATGTCCTGGTTTATCTGTTAATACATCTGTATGTTCCTCCAGAACCTGTTGAACTCTCTCCCTCTGATTTTTAGTCAGGTGCTTACTGACTTTTACCTGTGCGGCTGTCTCACAGGGATGTAATGGGTATTCATGTGAGGTGAGTGGTTCCTTTTTCATTTTAGTTGCGATAGCCAAGGTCAGTAAGGGGGTGCTTTCCTGGAGTGGTCTGTCCAGATACTTCTTTAAAAGGTTTACATGATATATCTTCTCCTTCCCCTTTTTGTCAATTTTATAGTTTGTTCTAGACACCTTCTCTAGAACCGTATATGGACCTTGCCATCCAATTTGTAACTTATTCTGGCTGCCGGGTAGTAGAAGAAGCACCTTCTCTCCCACAGCTAATTCTCTGTCCTTTGCTTTCCTATTAAAATACGCTGCATGTTTCTTCCTGGCTTGTCTCAAATTATCATTTGCCAGTTTCCATCCAGCTTTCAGACGAGTGGTCAGCTCGTTCACATATTGATATGATGAGGTAACAGTCTCTTCTGCCCTCTCATCTGTCCAGGTCCTTAATAAAGCTTCTAATGGACCTTTTATTGGCCTCCCAAATAGCAGGGTTGCGGGAGCCATCCCGGTTGAACTATGTGGTACCTCCCGATACGCAAACAACGCGGCGGGCAGAAATTGATCCCACATATCAGGTTTTTCATGTGCCAGCTTCCTCAGGATAGAAATGAGAGTCCCATTGAACCTCTCTACCTGGCCGTTCCCTTGTGGATGGTACGGACTACAATGAAAGTGTCTGGCTTGAAATAGCTTAAAAACTTCTTCCGTTAGTTTCCCCTTGAACTGTGAGCCATTATCAGTCAAGATTTGATGCGGGAATCCTAATCTTGTGAATATTGTAAGTAGTGCCTCTGCTACATGTTTCGAATCAATTGATGGCAGGGCTACCGCCTCTCCCCACATAGAACAAGTGTCCACCAGAGTAAGGATGTAACTGTTCCTCCTCTTGGTCCGAGTGAGAGGTCCCACAATATCCACTGCAACCCTCTCAAAAGGTGTTCCCACTATGGGCATTTCCCCTAGAGTTGCAGGAGCAGTCCAATGCTTTGGAGCTACCCTTTGACATTCTGGACAGGATTTGACATATCTTTTTATATCCTCCGTTATCCCTGGCCAGAAGTAATGACAAGCTATACGCTGTCCTGTGGCGCTGATCCCCATGTGACCACTGAAGGGAATCGCATGCCCTAGTTCCATCACTTTATCCCTATATGAAGCGGGAAGAACCAGCTGGTTGTGACCATTTGTTCCAGTTCCGGCCTTCCTGTAGTTCAATTTTTCTTCATAAAGTACTCTCCCTTGCTTGGAGGTGTGTGGCATTTGGGCAATTTCTTAAAACATGGCTTGAGTGTCCTATCCTCAGCCTGCGCTTTCCTCATCTCTTCTGGATGAGCATTTATAGGTTCACCTTCTTCCTCCTTTTTCTGTGACCTGGTCTGCACTGTCGCCATGATCACAGGTCTCTCGGGATTCCCCAAGAAGACGTATCTACACCCCAATATCAGAGGGTAGATTGGTTCATCTATCACTGCTGCTCTGATTTCTCCTTCCACATAGCGAGTTTTCACCGTTATCCTTGCGATGGGAAGTGTCATGAGTGGTATGTCCTTAGTCGCCCCTTGTATTTCCACTGTTTCTGTGGTATACTGACTTGGGTCCACTAGGCTAGACTTCACAACTGAATCATAATCCAAACCTGTATCATATAGGCACCTTATGGTGACCCCATTACAAATAACATCCTCACAAACTGGGTGGTGATAAGGTTCCTGCTGTCCATTAGGATTAACCTTTAATCTTTGTTTCCCCGATTTCATTGCAGCAATGTTTGAAGGTTTCCTTTTACAAAATTCGGTGTTATGGTTGTCTTTCTTACACCATTTGCACCATCTCTTTCCTTGGTTAAACGGTTTTCTTTCATTATATTTTTGGTCATTGAACTGTGAGTTTCTATCACGATAATCATTTCGTGGCCTATCAAAGTTTGTCCTGCCTTTATTACCTTGTTCTCTGGTATCAAATTTACTAAATTGCTGTGGAGCTTTAAAATTTTCTATGTGCTTCTTTTTAGTGCCACTTACCTCTGCCTGGGCTGCCTGATACCTCTCAGCGACATTTAAAACCTCCCCCAACCTCTCTGCACCTTGTTCCATGAGAAATTTTCTCAGGTCTGGAGCCATGGACTCTCTTAATTGCTCTATCATGATCATCTCTTTGAGATCTTGGGTCTTCCCCAGAGCAGTCCATTTCTCCAAATAGGTTTCCAGTCTGGCAGAGAATTGGTGGTATGTCTCCCCAGACAACAGTTTGGCATTTCTAAACTTCTTACGATAAAATTCACCATTCTTTTCATATCTCAATAACAAAGCCTGCTTTAGCATGTCATAATTGTCTTGGTCGTCTCTATTCATCTTAGCAAAAACTTCATAAGAAGTACCTCTAAGCCCTTGGGATAACTTAAGACTCCACCTCTCTCTCTCTAACCCATACGTAGTAGCTAATAGTTCGAATCTACTGAGGTACCCCTCGATGTCATCGTCTTTCTCAACAAAATGGTCTAAATGAAACCCCATAGCTGAGGTTGAGGCTCCCTGACTAGGCATAGCATCTGAGGGAAAGGGGCTGGCACCATTTTCAGGAGCATGGCCTTGTAATTCCAGCTCCCTTAGTCGTAATTCGTGCTCCCTTTGCAATCTTCTATCTTCTGCTTCCCTTTCTGCAGTCAATCTCTTTTCTTCTGCCTCCCTTTTAGCCTTTTTTTCTTCTAATTGGAGCCTTTTAATCTCCCTATCTGCCTCCAATGCCTTAGCCTCTTTGTCAGCCTCAATCTGCAGCCTCTTAAGTTCTTTATCAGCCTCAATTTGTAACCTCTTCTCTTCAGCTAACCTCCTATCTTCCCTTTCAATATACTTGTCACATTCTGAAGTTACATACTGAATTAAAACCTGACCCTCCATGTTCATCTCCTTCGCCGTCAGAACAGCAGCCGATCTAAATTTTGCTAGATCTGCCATACTCTAACACACAATTTAACAATGACTAAGGTAAATTCCAAGTATATAATTACTAAGGTAATATATTAATTAATTAATTAATTACCACTGGCTGTGAAGATTCATCAACTTTTACTTTCCACTTTTTATTTTAAGGGACACTTTTAAATTTATTCCCTTATGCCCCCAATAGTTTAATTCCCGGACCAGGAGACCCTAATATCTTTGATAAACTTAATCCCGGACGAGCCCCCAATATTTGTAGTGGTTTTTGATGTTATTGTATGGTTGTTATGTTACCTAGTGTACTGGATGAGGTCAGCTGTGAAGGCTCCTGAGATAAAAGTTTATGTGAGTTACAGAAGGCCTTTCTGCTACCACTTACGACCTCAAACAGACCTATTCTACTATAATGAATGTTAGCTACGTTAAAAGTCTAGGGTACTGAATGGTGATGTGTAGGTAATAAAATACACAGACACACACATGTAAATTCTAAGTCTAATAATGATAATAATAAACTATATGATACACTGAACTAACACTGGCTGTTAAAGTTTAAGTTTGAAAATTTTTTTAATTTATTAGTCCTGAACCAATTGTTTCTTTTGGTCAGAACATATGAAATAATATGTATTTATCAATAAAATGCATACATATATTGCATAATTAAATGAAATTTTTGTACATAGGTATATTACACAATGGTTAATATTAATAATATCTACAATGTCTTGGGAAAAACTAGCACTGGATGTTTAGTTGGGGTGGCGTCATCATGCCCAATCTATGGTTATAAAGTTACTTGTCCTTGACATATGGACTGATATTAATGTTTATATACAAGATTTTATTTCTTTATTGATGGTGGACACAGTTGATGAATCAGCAGCAGGCCAGGTTTGCACTTATCTGGCCTGTGACGATGTAGTACAGAATTCTTGTGGCCCACTCCTCTCAGTAGCTGGAGTAAAATGTTAGGCTGCACAGACACCCGCTTTTGTACTTCTACAAAAGCATCTGGCACAATCGTAGTGCCAGATCAGAAACTCTGAAACAAAATGTGTGCCATGTGTCAACACTCTATTTACTGCGCCACTCTTACACACAACACCACAAAACAACATTACACAGATTGGGTCAGATCTCTCTGACCAACTTAGCACATCTCACCCAGTTGTTATCAAATAGTACCAGTTTCCCAAGACTGCATTGCATCCGAAATATGTTCAATAGTTTCCTCTTCCATTCAATAAGGTGGGTGATATGTTCTCACTGATGTCAATAATAGATCCGCCTTCCATAGTCTTAGATAGGTTTTCATATATTATTTGTTTGTCTCTAGGCCCTGGACTCCTGCTGGGGACCTAGAGCAAGCACTCACTTGTCGTAATCATTTTTCATGATATGGCAGTATCAATCACTCAAAATATTAAAATAAACAAGATAAATGCTTTTTCCCTTACCACAATTCAGAATTGAGAACACAGTTACTTAGTACTAGCAAAACTCAGCTGAGCTGCTGGCTAGATTAGGGCGTCCCACTGATTTTTATTTAATTATTCCTGGAAATCACCTCTAGCAGTAACGTACTGTGTCAATGGACAGTCTTCTATCAAATGGCACAAGCGTGCGTCTCTCATTCTACTACTTACTTACTTACTGAGTCGTTCCCCTTCTACCGTGAGGTGTAGAGGTTTGGAAGAGAGAGCGCTAGACCATTCTATCAGCTGTCTTCTTCCTGGCCTGGTTCCATTCTAGTCCTCGGTCCTTCAAAGATTGTCTAATGTTGTCCTCCCAGCGGACTCTGGGTCGTCCTGGAGGTCTGGATCCCTGGCTCTTTGTTTCCCATGCTTGTCGTGGTAGCCGATCTTCTCCCATTCTGCAGACATGGCCAAACCATCTTAGTTGGGACTGTTCTATTTGGGTCTGCAGCGGATGGGATTTCAGGCCTTGACGGATCGTCTGGTTGCGGACCATGTCTCTTCTTGTTACTTCAACCACTTTCCTCAGATACCTCATTTCTGAGGTTTGGATCTGGCTTTTGTGGGTTGTAGTCATTGCCCACGACTCGCATCCATATGTCAAAACTGGGACATAGGTGGAGCGGTATACAGCCATCTTCGTTTTCCTACCAACCCCTCTCTTGCTGAGGAATCCACGATTTATGGCCTGAAAAAGTCTCCCGGCCGCTGCTTTTCGTGTGGCCAACTCTTCTTTGATGCCTCCCTTTCGGTCTATAATAGCTCCGAGATATTTAAAGTGGTCGACCTGCTCCAGGACCTGTTCTCCCAACTTAATCTGATGTTTTCTTTCTTCTCGTGATATCACCATGGATTTTGTTTTAGAGCTGCTTATGACCATCCCTCTCTTCTCCAGCTCTTCCTTCCAGACCTGCAGGTTGGACTGGAGATGTGCCTCCGATTTGCGTCTCTCATTCAATAATATAAATACTTATGTCCAATCAACGGACTTCCCCTCTAACTTTTTCAAATATTCAAACTAAAAGTCAAATTTCAGTCCAGTCTCAGTCTAATATGTAGTATTTTTCCCAAAATTACACTTGTTTTTTGGACTAACTACATGAAAAAACTACACAAACCTGCCCCACTAAGTTATTTTTAGCTACTATCCTCCGACTTTCCCCCTCGTTCATCTGCAGTTTGATTTTTGCATTTGTAGGCTCAAGGACGCCAAAATGTAACTTTAGTGAAAATATGCACAAAAAACTGTTCGCTAGTCTGATTTGAACAATACAGTCTTTCGTCAATATCTTCCGTGCTATCTGTCCGTCTGTGTAATTAAAAGTATATTATTTCTCTGCTCAAGATGGGCTATCAAACTAGCTAGGTTTTATTTTCATAACTTTATTATTAAAGAAAAACCTACTTTTCTCAAGGTTAGTTTTTTGAAATTTGTTTTTGAACCTTCGTCCACGGCGTTTGCCGCTGTATTCAAACAAAACAACTAATTGCCGTAAAACGTCCAAGATACAACTGTTTCTAACAAGAGCTAAGGTCGTTTTTCTACCAATTCCTTACATTGTGTCAACTAGTGGCGTGATTTTTCCTTTAAACTACAAATTGCGTCTTTTTGCATTTTTTAGATTCAAACACGTGTTTCGACCGTCATAATTTTTTCTTTTATCTCCGTTTCCCTCCCGTCTAAAAGGGTAAACCGTTTAGTCTGCATGTTCCAACTAGTTAGTTTCAATGGCGGTAGAAAGCGCTGGCGTAGGCGAGAATGTATCCTCGTATCTTACGTATAATTTTATCCCTACATGTTATTTTACCCGTTATCTTTATAATTGGAGATATTTTAACGTTGTATCACTGTATTTTTCACCACACTAATATAGGACATGAGAAATCTTGGGTTGAATGCATTCGAAGCTTCAGGTTGTCCTAAATTTCGCAGTTTAAACTATGCATACTATAAAATGCAATTTGGAAACTAAGAGACTATTACATAGATATATAAAGCCTAATCCCAAGTATAATTTAAGTTTTGAGGGAATAAAATCGCATCAGGAATAACGGAGATAATTTAAAAAAGTATTTTTCCTACATTGTACGATAGGCAAAAGGTATCCATATTTTATGATCGTGATTACATTCCTCGGGAGTTCCATCTCATACGTCCGAGGTCACACTATAAATAGACTTGCCTAACAAACTCCTATCAGTCACGATTTGAATACACAGCAAGCGAGGGAAAGAAGAGCATATGTTAATGCAAGTGTTTGCCTTCTGTACCTGATTAGCAGACCTTAATCAACCATTAAGGGCTTGTCTGTGTGTGCCTGAGGGTAAGAACGAATATATATATATATATATATATATATATATATATATATATATATATATATATATACTCATGCACATTAAAAACGCACCACCTGTATAATCCAGGAACGGAGTGTGAAATGTAAATATAAGTGTTTACAAGTTTACATATTTGGAATCTTTATTCATTTTCCTATGAATCCATGCTGGTCATTAATTTGTACATTTGATTGTTATGAAATTCATTGCATTCTGTGCAGACAAGGGAGAAAACCAAAAATGCAAACAATAAAAAAATTCATTCACACTATCCTGAGTATCTGGTATGTCCACCGAGTGCTTGCAAACAAGCTTGGCAGCGGATCCGCATGGAACGCACAAGTCTCTGAAGGAAATTCCGGTGAATCAAGTCCCATTCACGTGTAAGAACAGCTTCGAGCTGTTGCAGATTAGCTGAAGAATCTTGCCTGTAGACTCTGCGTCCAAGCTCTTCCCACAGATGTTCTATAGGGGACATGTCTGGTGATAGGGCAGGCCAATCAATCGTCACAATATTCTGCTGCTGTAGATATTGCTGCGTAATGTATGAGGTGTGCGCACGTGCGTTATCCTGCTGGAGAAGCTGCAAGTCTGGATAATTTGTGAACGCAGGAGCAACCAATGCACCCAGAACCTCATCTCGATATGTCACAGCATTAACATTTCCACGGAAGACGTGAAGAGGCAAGCGATGGTGAAAACTGAATCCTCCCCAAATGTGAATACTGCCACCTCCAAATCGGTTGTGCTGACGAACACAGCAATCTGCAAAGCGCTCTGCACACTGTCGCCAAATCCGCATACGTCCATCAGCAACGGATATGTTGAATTTGCTCTCGTCTGTGAATAGGACAGCATTCCACTGCAGTCTAGTCCATCTAACATGTTGCTCTGCCCATTGCAGGCACTGCTGACGATGTCTGTAGGTCAAGTTTGGCCCAACATAAGGTCGTCTTGCAGTAAGGCATGTATCTCTGAGTCGTCGTATGACTGTCATTCGAGAGACTTGCCCACGTCTATCCACTATTGCTCTTGCTGTTTGACTTGCCTGGAGAGAACGATTCCTTAGGTGACTCAGCACAATATGACGATCTTGCGCAGGGGTAGTAACTCGTGGTTGGCCACTCCGAAGTCTATCCCGGGCACTGCCAGTGGTTCCGTAACGTTCATTGAGACGTACAATAGTGCTGTGGTGGCAATTCATCCTTCTGGCAATGGCCCGAGAACTCATTCCGGTCTCCAACATACCAATGGCTCGTTGGCGGACGTTTTCAGATAGTCGTGGCATTTCAAGCACATGTACTGGGTGTTTTGTCTCAACGGCCTTTTTATACCGAGTATACTGCCACAACGCGTACACATTTTCAGGGTCATAGCTGTTGGGAATCGTGTTGCACGTGTAACTTTCATTGTTTTCATGAAGTCTGTACACAAACCCGTGGGTTGAATCACGCACTTTCCATTCCAGCAGCCATTTTGCTCTGTACCTCATGACAAACACGGGGAAAATCCATTCCCACAATATTTTTCCAGCTTCTCGGCATCAGTATATATAATAGTGGTGAGTTTTTAATGTGCTTCAGTATATATATATGTATGTATTTATGTGTAATTCTATTGATTAATCCACGTGTGCGTGAGAAAGTGTATAGTATGTGTAAAGAAGATATTCCAGGACGAGTGTGCTGCCGACTGAAATACAAGCATGTGTTAACCTTTAGTAGAAAAGCCAGCATTGTGAAATGTGTATAATATTGAGAATGATGGCCAAGTGTGTCTGTAGGTTTAGAACTGTATTTAAAGATGTATTTCTTGAATGGAGTGAGACACATACCAGGACCATAAGGAAGGATGAAAGGGATTGTAGTACTGTCTAATTTGACCTATTACTGAGTAGTTTTATTCGCAACCAAATTATTGTATGGAGGCGAATCATGGGAAGCGAATGATGATTAAGAAGGTAGAAGAAAATTATGATCACATTGAATTAAAATGATTGTTGCTACTATACTATATCTTGTGCATCTGCTAGCACGCTAGTCTGAAACTGTCTATCGTCGCCATCTGTGCCATAGAGGGATATTGATAGGCAAATACAGGGATTGCGTTTAACTTTGTTTCAGGTTTAATCATTTAATCCTGTAACCTAAAGCCTACAAATAAGAAGAGGCTTCTCTTACTGAAAGTGCAACCAATGCAGTGCCAGTCTATGATAAAGTGCAAGCCATTTCGTGTGTACAGGTGGAACATTCTCCTCTGAAGATTTTATCCAGCATCAGAGGGATCCATCTACAGTGACTCAGTAAAGTTGCTCTCAGGGCAACTGTGTAGCGTATACCGGTTCACCACACAAATAACCGCATCCAGTTCATGATGCAAAGAACAGTATATAGCTCAATTAGATTGTAAAGATAACACTAATAATTCTTAAGTGAAAGCTCAAGCAAGTTAAACTGTCTACCAAGAGATAGACATCTTAACACAAGAAAAAGACATTTTTGTTGAACTGTTCTTATTTATTTAGTGTTGTAAAATATTTGATTTTAATGCTTTTCCAACCAGAAAAGAGAAACTGTTTTAATAAAATGTAAATATTTACCAGCAGATTTACTTAAATTCTTTAAGTTAAGTTTTAATTAAATGTTGGAAAATTTAATTAAATAACTTCCCCTAGCAGAGTCAGAAACAATATTAACTACCATAATCACAGAGGCGGATCAGGAGAGGTAGCAGTTAGGGACTCAGAGTACTACATCACCATCTTCTCTGGGAACTTACATAGCTTGACCCTACCTTTGTGTCTATACACCCTTACTCTCTTCAGATAAGGGGGTATTACTGATAAGACCAGACTCTTATCTGGCACTATCCTGGTATCATCTGATACATTTATGTCCAGGATATCTTCTTATTTTTAATAACATCTGAACCTCTCGCGACACGGATTCAGGGGGAGTAACTGTGATTATCTGCCCTTGGTTTCAGATTAAGTCCCCCTGACAAATGTCTACCGAAAAATACGTTTCAACTTATCGCCTCCTTGGTTTTTCTTCATTTAGCTTATCTCCCCCTTCTCTACAAATCCACCATCCCGTCCCCTCTCTACGCGTCCCGTTTACCTGTCTGATTGCAAACATTCCTCGTAGTCTATACGACATAGAGAAAAGAAAATGTGCGTGGCCAAATTAAGAGTTTGACATATATAGAGAAGTGAAGAAGTCTGGGTTTAACAACTAGGTCTGTTGGTAAACATTCCTAAAACAATAGAGAAAATAAAATAAAATAGGCGTGCTAAATTAAGAAAGAGACAGATATCTGAGTGTAGGAGGGTTTTACGTTAACAAACCGTGCATGGCTCATAAGGAAGCCGGTGAAAGACAGGTGGAAGAAAAATGTAGATGTATGAAATCTATTTTCATAATATCCTCTGCTACAGACGTCCCTGCTTGAAGATGTGAAACCCTTTCATGTCTACTTTATGGAAATAGGTTTCCTATATCAGTAGCTGCCATCAATGGTACCTATACCTTGTAGCGGTGTGGCAGCTTGTGTACCCTGACAATCCCCAGAGCTATGCCAGTGGGAGATTTACTCCTGGTAGGTTCAACCAAGCTGGACTGGTCTGCGTGGGTAGGGGTTAGACAAAAGCTGGTACTCTGGTCCTCCAGGTTGGGGGTTTTAGCACAGGGCCGACACCCCTGTCTATGTACAAAAAATCGCACGTTACGGAAACAACAATAAATGGAAAAACTTTGCTGCGGGACGGACATCCGGAGTCTCAGGCTCGTATGACTGACAGTGGTGAAGGCCGAGGGGAAGCCGCTGGCATGAGGGCGGATGCCCCGACTGCAAAATACGATACCGGAGTTGGTTTTTGGAACGTCAGAACTGTGGGTGAGGCGGGAGGGCTGAGACGGGTCACAGCAGAGATGGGGAACTACGGGATACATGTCCTGGGGGTGGGCGGTAGCGGATGGACAGGTGGGGGGGAGAGTGGAAACAGCTGCAAGGGAAACGGGGCTTTGTTCTGGCGGGGGAGGGGGGGGTGGTCGGCACGACGAGGGTGTGGCCATTGTCCCGGGGAGGGGAGTGGAGGGGTCTTTGCTGGAATGGGGGCCAATCGGCGGCAGACTGGTGGGGGCAGTACTGGGAGGGAGGTTCGCCAATACCACAGTTGTACAGTGCTGTGCACCAGCGGACGACAGCGGTGGGGAGATCGGGGATGAGTTCTATCGGCAGGTACAGAGGGAGATGGAGGCTGCACCCAGGTGCGATCTCATTGTAGTAGTGGGAGGCCTGGGTGCGAGAGTGGGAGCGCACAATGGTTGTAACGAGAGAGTGGTGGGAGTGCGGCGGTGGGGCAGCGGGTGAGAATGGGGACAAACTAAAAGGCTTCTGCGGTGTTGGCGGCCTGGTCATTGGAGGAACACTTTTTCCACACAGGGGGGTGCTTGGGTTGACATAGGAGTCGCCGGGCGGACGAGGCGGAGGCCAGATGGATCACATGGTGATCAGTGGCGGATGGGGATTGCACTGCAGGACGTGAGGGTGGGAGGAGGCGCCGATGTGGGGGATGATCGTCGCCTAGTGGTGGCAAGACTGGGGGTGAGGCTCGGGGCTGCTGGGCCGGTTGCGGTCCAACAGGGGAGATACGGCGTCACGGGGCTGAGGGATCCCCTCGCCGGAAGGGCTTTCGTGGTCGACGTAGAGAGAGGATGTGGGATTGTCGGAGGCCAGGAGGGAGCGGAGACTGATGGTGTTGGCCAGAGATTCGGCACCATCTCGGCGATATACAGGGGGGTGGGGAGCAGGTCGTGCTTGGGATTCGGGGAGGGAGGGGGCCAGGACTGGGTGGCGCCAAATGCGCTGGGCACCGTGGCGGAGAGAGGGGAAATGGGGGGAGAGAGGACGGAGGCTGGGTCTCCCAGGTTGGGGGCAATGTGTGGTGAACGGTGCAGTCAGCTGGACAGGGAAGTTAAACGTCAGGCCCGTGCTGGCAGGGGGACATTTCTGGATGGCCTTGCGGGACAGGCGGGGGAGGGCAGCGCTGGGAGATTGGCGGGGCACAGTGTACAAGGTGGCTAGGGTCGTCGGTGGAGGGCGAGATGCGGACGGTGTTACATTGGTGGGAGATGGGCACGGGGATCTCATCGCGGCGGTGGAGGGACGGGAGGCGGGATGGGCATGGAATTTCGGAGGAACTCTGGGTGGGGAGCCACCGGGGACGCGGTTGAATGTTCCTGAGGCTGAGGGTGGTCTGGATGTTAGTGCGGACGTCCCGCGAGGGGGGGAGGTCGTCGCTGCAATCGAGGGGTTAGAGAATGGGGGGGCTCCTGGTCATGATAACTTAGGTGCAGAGCTGTTTGAGACGGACCCAGAGCTAGCGGCGGAACTATTGGGGACACTGTTTGCACGGGTCTGGAAGGCGGGGACAGCGCCGACAGAGTGGAGAGGGGGAATGGTTGTCGGGTTACTCAAGGGGGGAGATCTTGCGGACTGCAATAGTTGGAGAGGAGTGGCTCTTCTCTCGGTTCCCGGTGAGATACTGGGCAGGATAGTTATACAGAGAGTCTCAGGGGCGGTGGACCACGGGCTGAGGAAAGGGCGGGCAGGATTTGGAGAGAGCGGAAGATGTGTGGATCATATGTTTGCCCTCGGGAGCATTGTGGAGCGGTGCTCGGAGTGGCAGGGACGGCTGTACATTGGTTTCGTTGATTTTGAAAAGGCTTTTGACAGTGTGCATGGGGACAGTTTATGGAGGGTGCTGAGGGCTTGTAGAGTTCCGGGCTGCATGGTGTCAGTTATAGAAAGCCTTTGTGCCAGCTTTGCGTGTGGCATTGGGCAGGGCAACCTGGCCTTTGGGGTGGGGACAGGAGTGCGGCAGGGATGCCCCTTGTCGACTCCTCTATTTTTGACAGTCGTGGTCTGGGTGGTGCGCAGGGCGACAGAGGGCGGTCAGGGAGGAATGGGATGGACTACATTTTCTGCATTGGAGGGTCTGGAATGTGCGGATAACATTGCACTGCTGGCGCATTCGCATCGGCACATCCAGGAAGGGACGGCTGGACTTAGTGGGTGTAGTCGGCGGGTGGGCTTGGACATCGGCCTAGGAAGTGTGAGCAACCCTGGGCCCATGTCGGTGGGGAATCGGCGGCTGGAGCGGACGGGTGCTTTCACATGCCTGGGGTGCGTGGTGACACCGGATGGCGGAGCGGGCGGGAACATCGGCAGCATGGTGGGCAAAGCGGGAGCAGCCTTTTTTGGTCTAGGCGATGTCTGGGGGTCCTCTCGGTGCAGCACGGACACAGAGTTGGGATTGTGTCAGAGCTGTGTGCTTTCTGTGCTTCTCTGTGGCGCGGAAGGCTGGAGAGTTGCAGAGAGGGAAGTGTCGAGATTGTCCTCTTTTCACACGGCGTGCCTGGGAGGAGTTCTCCTAGCCTTTTGGCCAAGTGCCATCACCGGCCGAGATCTACTTGCTCGGAGCGAGCGAGAGGACATGCGCACCATCGTAGCTGGCGGACGCTGGAGCTGGGTTGGCCATGTCCTCAGAAGAGACCCCGATGCCGTCGCGGGAGCAGCTGTGCTATGGACACCTGGGGGGGGCGAAAGAGAGGCCGACCGGAAACGGCTTGGCAGGGGGCTGTGGAGGCTGAGATGCAGAGAATGAACCAGAGTTGGGGCACTGTACGAAGGATGGCCGCCGACCGAGCAGGGTGGAATCAATTTGTTGTTGCCCTACAAGACGCCACCAGGCGTAATGGAAACTGACTGCTTTGACGGTCGGCGGCTAAGGATCAAAGAAGAAGAAGAAGATATCAGTAGCTTCCGGGTGACTGTTTTCTTCACTCTCATCTTCCTCCTCCTTCGTTGTCCAATTCCTACTCATGAAGTCTGCTCCAACGTTTTCTTTCTCTGGAATGTATTCCGTGTGCGTTTGAAAGAGTGTCGCCGAGTTTGACATCGTTTTAAGATTCCGTGTGTTTGCAGTGGAAATTCCCTGCCACTATCGTCATCTTTGTCATCCTCGGTAGCTACGGCGACTGCCAGGAGATGTTCGGAGGACGGCACCGGTCTTTCCAAGTATTTATTTAACAGATTTACATGGTAGACCTTCTCCTTTCCTTTAATCAAGATCTGGTAGCTAGTTCTTGCGATCTTTTTAAGGACGGTAAACGGCCCTTGCCATCCGATGCGTAGTTTTTGTTCCCGGTTGGGAGTAGCAACAAAACGTTCTCTCCTGCTTGCAATTCTCTTTCTTTCGCGGCTTTCCTGTATCGGTTAGCGTACTTTGCGAGTGCTCGCTTAAGGTTGGTCATTGCTAGATCCCATCCTAGTTTTTAACCTTTCCTTTAATTCCGACACATATTTACTGGCTGAGGCGACTGTCTCATCAGCCTTCTGGTCTGTCAGGGACCGAAGTAAGGCTTCTAGCGGCCCCTTGATAGGTCTGCCGAATAAAAGAGCAGCTGGGGTAAATCCTGTGGAAGTATGTGGGACTTGCCTGTAGGCGAATAAGGCTGCAAGAATGAAAAGGTCCCAATCTTTAGGTTTCACTTGTCCCAGTTTACTTAACATCATGTTGAGGCTTCCATTAACACGTTCTACTAACCCACTTCCGGCCGGATTATAAGGGCTTGTGTAAATGCGCTGGTTCCTCAAGATCTTAACGATCTCATCCATCAACAGGCTACGGTATTGGGATCCGTTATCCGTCAAAACTTGTTGAGGGAATCCCAACCGTGTAAATATCTGCACGAGGGCTTCTGCGACATGCTTGGAATCCGTGCATGTTAGCGGTATAGCTTCTGCCCACAAAGTGCATGTGTCGACTAAGGTCAGGATAAACCTGTGCCTTCTTTTAGTCCTTTCTAAGGGTCCTAAAATGTCGATTACAACCCGTTCAAATGGTGTTCCCACTATTGGCATTTCACCCATGGAAACTGGGGGTGTCCAATGCTTGGGTGCCACCCGTTGGCACTTGGCGCAGGATTTCATGTACCTGATAATATCAGAGTTCATTCCTGGCCACCAATAGTGAGTCGATATTCGCTGATTTGTGGCGTTTTGTCCCATATGTCCGCTAAAGGGAAGAGAGTGTCCCATTTCTAAGATTTGGCTTCTGTACTGTTTCGGTACTAGGAGCTGGTTATGCCCTTGTTCAGGGTTGCCCGTTCTACGATAAAGTACGCCATCCTTAGAAAAAATTTACCCGTTGTGTCTGGGGTCCTTAGCCATGGGCAGTTTCCTAAAGCAGGGTTCCAAAGTAGGGTCCTTTTGTTGCGCCTCTTTAAGTTCCTTAGGTAACAAATTTGGCGCAGACTCCCGTTCCTTCTTGGTTTGCCCTCTTGTGGTTACTGCTGCCACAATTGGCTCTTCCGGTTTCCCAATAAACACATATCTACAGCCAAGTATGACTCGGTAGATGGGGTCATCCATAACAGCCGCTTTGATCACGCCTCTGACGAAATCAGAGTGTATCTCCACCAATGTGAGGGGAAGCGTCAAGAGTGCATCTCCTTTGAAAACTCCACAAAGTGTGGCGGTTTCTCCTGTCTCTTGGCCGGGTTTGACCAAGTGTCTTGCTACAATGCAATCAAAGGACAAACCTGTATCAAACAAACAATATGTTGAAGACCCGTTCAAAATAACAGTTCCTCGCTTTGAGGGCCTCTCCCCCTCAGGTTGAGAATCACTGACAAAAATTCTTCCTTGCGAGACTGTTTGCAAGCATCCGATGCGATGAGGCCCGGTGTGCTCGCTCTGATCAGATTTCCCTGCTGTAGGGGTCTTCCCCTTGTCACCCTGTCTTTTCTGGCCGCGCTGCCATGTAGAACAGTTGGGTTGATCAGAATTTTTGGTGTTGGTGGGGTACTTGTTTTTATAGAATTTAGATTTCTCAGGAAGGGAATTCTGGGGTACAGTTTCTCTGTGGTAATGGTGTTGAGAAGAATGGGAAGACTGTTCTAGATTATTTTTCCGAGAAGGCTCTTCTGTTGGTTTACGTTTTGTGGCCGGCAGTTCGACCAGCACATTTTTATATCGCTCAGACTTTTCCAAAAAGGCTTCCAGCTTTTCTGCGCCCTGTTCAGCCAGAAATCTACGGGTGTGACTTGACAAAGTGTTCTTTATTTGTTCGGTTACAACGAACTCCTCAAGTCCTTCATAGGTACAGGCAAGCTGTGAAAGCTCCAGGCACTTTGTCAAGTATCCCTTCAGACGAGAAGAGAACTGGTGAAAAGTTTCGGTGCTCTCCTTTCTGCTGTTACGGAACAGTTGCAAAAATTTGCGAGCGTTCATTTCAAACCGCTCAAGTAAAGCCTTCTTCAACATGTCGTAATTGTCTTGTTGGCTGCTTTCCAGTTTCGCGTAAACATCATACGCACCACTTTCTAAAGCCTGAGAAAGCTTTACACACCAACGCGACCTCTCTAAACCGTACAGAGTTGCCAACCTTTCAATTTTTTCTAGATAACAGTCTATTTTCTCATTGAGGCATGGGAAGGATTCTAGGGCAAAAGACATAGCTGCTAGTTGAGGAGATTGAGTGTTGGAAGGATCAGTTAGCTGTGATTGAGGTAGAGAGTCTCCTTTACTGGTGGAGGTAGAGGCAGCACCACGGGTTTGTACCTCTAGAGCTTTAAGAGCCAATTCGTGCTGTCTCTCCTTCTCTCTTTCCTCATGTTGTGCTCTGCGAGCTTCCATTTCTGCCTCAATTTTCTTCTGCTCCCTAGCTTCGGCTGCTTTTTCCTTCTCCCTAGCTTCTTCTTTCTTCTCCGCATCATATCTGTCATGTTCTTCACTGACAAAAGCTTTCGCTTCTTCTCCCTGTAATCCCTCTTCCCTTGCTTCCTCCCTGAGCATTTGCCTAAGCTTTGCACGCTCTGCCATTGTAAATAACTGACTGAGTCTTACCCGAGAAAGAAAGAAGAAAAAGGATACACTGGTTCTCTACCAATTAAGAGAAAAATACAGAAAAGAAAATACTGTTATTTAACTGAGATACCTCTTCCTTATTTTCAGTTATCTAACTATCGCTGCTATTATCTGGCAATTAAGGCTCCTAATGCAGACGACTATGCCAAGTAAATGGTAGTTCAGACTAATCAACTGTTACAAAAACTAAGTTACTGCCGTGGAAACAAATAAAATTTTATTGCAAACATTTTTAAAAATATTAAAGGGGAAAAAAATCCCCTTCATTTTAAGTCCACCTACAAGTTCACCCCTGAAGTCAGTTTGGGTAAGGGAGGCTATTAACTGGACAAAATAGTCCAAACGCGCTCCTTAGCTTAGCTCAAAACACCTTCTGCTTAAAAAAAAAAACCAGCGGCTTTGTATGTAATCAATACATAACATCTACCCGACAAAGATCACCCTTTAAATCTAATGTATATACTCTAGCAATGCTGTGGAAAAAAAAATTGATATATTTGTGTGGTCAGCAAGCCAATAAACAGATCGTTTGTCTAGGGGAATATTATTTTTAAATACTTAATCTCACGAGACAATCACATTCTAGATGTATCTAGACTATAAAGATTTTATCAGATTTTAGTCAATTATCTAGATACAGATTGGCTCCATATTTGGAAAGAAAGTTAATCTGATGTACTAGAAAAGACAAATCTAAAGAATTCGCACCCTTTCAGTGGTACTTGTTCAAGAATCTATATCAAAATCTCGATAGACGAGAAAATTTATGTCGTACTTGCTCAAGATTAGAGTTCAATTCCCGGAAAACGAACCCTCATTTGTCGTAGATTTCCATAGGTGATTAAGAACAATGTTAGGTCCCTTCTGAATAGAACTGACAAAGGTGATGACTCAGTGCGAGATAGGTAAACAGATAGATTTCACTAGTAAGTTGGTGAAAACGGTAAAGTCTGTCCCTGGATTTGAGAAAAATTCTCTTGCCCAGCCTATCGGTTACGACTAAAGAATATTGTTGTTCCGACAGGTCCCTTTCTATATATTAATATATGTATATATATCCACCACTCACAAACACACACACACAGATAAGTGACGACAATTAGACGCACAAACGTGAAAACTATACAAATGGAATGTGGATGTTGGGACGAGCTGACCAACACAGAAACTACAGTTTATGTAAATTTTATTTACCATAAAGAAAACTTCACAACATATATATTATCATATATCGAATATTAAAAAATCATAGCGGTACCGAATTAATAAAGAAATAGACCCATAAGTACTATATCCCCCCTGTTGATACAAGATCACACAAAGAGAAGTTAATTAACCCCCAAAAGGTCAAAAGATTAGCACTATGGTATAGACTTTTTACTATACTGCAAAGAACAGAGTTTCTACGTTATTCTATTCTGAAATTTGAACAGTATTAGCAAAACACAGTAAGAAATATAGTACATGGATTATACAATAAAAGAGTTACTCATTCCTGCTTTCTTTCTTTCCATACAACCGTGGCCACGTTCATTCGTTCTTACCTAATACTTGATTTGCAACTTCTGGAACAATCTTTAGGACACACGCACACAGCAAATCCAGTGTTATTTTTTTTGGCAAAGAAAACCCCAGCTCCTCAAAGACAGATTAAATCCACTTCTCCGGGAAACGTTCACTTTGTTACTTTTATTTAGGATTTCTGTTTATGTCATATTAATTAGTCCAGGTAAGAAATTTTACAGTGCTCACAGTGTCAGTAGCTTGAGATTTCCAGTACATAGGAATGTCAGGTCGGTAACTTCTCTCAGTATAAAAATTCCTTGTCACACAACAAATGTTCAAACGTCGGGAAATGTTAATGTTGGTGATGTCGCCACAACGGGCTGAATGTAAATGAAATTGGGAAAAAGAAATCTGGATCTATAGGCCCAGTTACAAAGTCACTCTTAAGGTTCTTTGGGTTGGTACTCTGTCTCTTTCTTGGTGTAAACACGAAGCCAGACAGCGTTACTTTGAAGACCCAGATACTAAGTAAAAATGTTCTTTTATATGGTTATTCTCAGATTTATATGGAAGCCGTAGGCTTAGACCACTGGTAGGTTTTGGGTTTGACCCAGTACTGTGTATAGGAAGAAAAAAGTACAAAAAACTTTACCACCATATAGTATTCTCAATCCTATCCTCAACCCGCGTAAAATATAATATATTTATCACCTTCGGTTATTTAACTTTAATTGAAACTACAAGCTTAGAGCTTATATGATCGTTTAAAACCTCACGTGAAGTAAATTCTAGTCATTTAAAAAAATTATTCATCATGAATTAGAAATAAATATATATTTCGTCAATACTCATAATGAACAGTGCATTTACTAGTCGATTAAATATCTTTTACTGGTTAAATCGGTTAGTTAGATTAACGCTACAGCCGGAACAGTTTAGCTATAGATTATATTTAGTTCGCTAGTCAATTAGCACAAAAAAAGAAAAAAATCCTAGTGAAATAAAATGATGGACTTAGCCATTAAATCACTCTACACAGAAAGATCTTAGTGAAATAAAATGACGGACTTAACAATTGAATCACTCAAACTTGTATTATAATATTTACCGCAAACACAGAAATTGAACTACTCCAAATCGAAAATACTAAGAAATCCACTATAACAATGGTCTAGAAAATCGAAGCTAGTAGGTTCTGGAAAAATCTGTGGGTACTGAATAATGGATTTTAAAAGCTGGAGAATATATATTAAATTTGCAGAACTTCGCTCAGACTTGTTACTTTTAACGCCTTCGCTCAGATTTCGGGCTTTTCTTCGGTCGATCTGCGAATCAGAGGAAAAATTCACACTTTTACCGCTTGCAGACTCTGGCAATCGAGCGAAACCCGTCCTTTGATCTGGCGATTCTCACCGTGTTTAATTACCTTCCAAACGAACGGATTCAGGGGGAGTAACTGTGATTATCTGCCCTTGGTTTCAGATTAAGTTCCCCTGACCAATGTCTACCGAAAAAATACGTTTCAACTTATCGCGCCCTTGGTTTTTCTTCATTTAGCTTATCTCCCCCTTCTCTATAAATCCACCATCCCGTCCCCTCTTAGCGCATTCCGTTTACCTGTCTGATTGCAAACATTCCTCGTAGTTTATACGACATACAGAAAAGAAAATGTGCGTGGCCAAATTAAGAGTTTGACATATATAGAGAAGTGAAGGAGTCTGCGTTTAACAAATAGGTCTATTGGTAAACATTCCTAAAACAATAGAGAAAAGAAAATAAAATAGGCATGCTAAATTAAGAAAGAGACATATCTGAGTGTAGGAGGGTTTTACGTTAACAAACCGTGCATGGCTCATAAGGAAGACGGTGAACGACAGGTGGAAGAATAATGTAGATGTATGAAATCTATTTTCATAATATCCTCTGCCACAGACACCAACGGAGTGGAACAAAGGAATAATTGTCAAATTGCCCAAGAAGGGAGACCTTGCAGACTGCAATAACTGGAGAGGAATCACTCTTCTCTCAGTTCCTAGCAAAATATTAGGCAGGATAATTATACAGTGAATTTCAAAAGCAGTAGACCACAAACTGAGGAAAGAACAAGCAGGATTTAGAAAGAACAGAAGATGTGCAGATCATATATTTACCCTCATGAACATTATAGAGCAGTGCTCAGAATGGCAGAGACAGCTGTAGATTAATTTCGTTGATTTTGAAGAGGCTTTTGACAGTATACATAGGGACAGTCTTGTGGTAAAGTGGGATGATATAAATATTTATAGGGGACTTAGTGTACTGACTGAGATCAGCTGTGAAGGTATCTGTATCTAATAGGTGTAGTGTTTTACAGATAACCTTACTTGCTACCACATTTATAACTCAGTCAGAATTATTCTGGAATATTGTGATGACTACGTTGAATGTCTAGGGTTATGTAAATGATGAAGTGTAAGTCACAACAACAACAGACAGATAAACAATTTAATTTATTCCACCACACTTGACAACACTGTGACACTCACACACATTTAACATTCTATAAGACTATCTTAAATGAGTCACTGGTAAAGTTTCAAATATATATGTATTAATTACTTTCACTAATATATGTCCTGATTCAACTACAAAGTGAACCAGGAATCACAATCAATTGTAATCACAATTTATATATATATAATTTATAAATATGAACTTAGTAGTGACATATTGTATTAGTATTATCCTATGTGTGTCAGTTGTGTAGTAGTACTATGAGGTACTACTGGTTTTGTTTTTCAAGCTATGTTGTTATTTGTCATCATGACTTCAAGTGTTTGTTTATCTGGGAAATAGTATGGGGAAAAAGTTCACAGTTCCTGTCAATTTAAACAAGGTATTGTCCCTCTTTTTTTTTACTAAAATGTCAATTTTTGAGGGGACACATAATGTTGAGCTCCACTGGCCACAGAGGCTTAACTTTCGTGATGGCGGCAGGAAAAGACTCCTCTGCTCGATTGCTCCCCTGTGTTCTGGAGACACCTCACTAGTCGCTATCTGGACCCAGGAGTATGCTGTCAACCTCCAGTTTCAGCAAAGCTCAGACCAGGTGCTGCTCAATAACTTTAGGACCACAGTCCAACAATTCATGGAAATAATACAGAATTACGTTGACTGGCAATGAATAGGGCACAAAATCCGATCTGCCGATGTCCCAGGCTTTTATTTAGAAAAATATGCACTGGCGCTCAACGCACTGGTTCTTTAGTAAGTTTATTTGAAAAATGTGGTACTGAACTAACGCTCCTAATTGCCTATATTGGCGGGTCTAACCAATCGAGCCATGTTTACACAAGCGTTTGAAAAAAAAAGTACCCTTCCTTCCGTCTCCCCTAACAACAAAAGATAGTATTTGTAGCCCGACTAATCGTGTTTAGCCTTACATTTACTGCGCTCCAATCAAATAGGATTTAACATGGGGACCTATTTCCCGTACAATGGTGGTTTTAAAATCTGCCACTGAGCGAATCTGATTTTGGTGTTGTCTGACACCCTCACTATTTCTTTTGGCTATAATTTGTTAATTCCTAGACTATTTGCGTAACGTTTAACATATTCTTTGTCAGCAAGTCCTAAGGAACCCAAATATACAAATTTAAAGGAGCTAAGTGGCTGCGTTCAAAATATGCATTTTCTTCCAGGATAGTCGTGCTGTTGCCACCTCCTCACTTCCAAACTTTATGGTGTCTGGTGTACTGTCATGTTTTCAGACATAAAACAGTATAATGTCATATTTCCTAATAAGCATTTTGTAAGTTTTAAAACCTAACTCTCGTATGGGTAGTGTTTTTTATCACTGTCGATTTGAAAAAAAGCTAGTGCTTGTGGCCTTACACGCGTGATGGTAGTAATTGTATAGCGAGACGCGTGTTAGTGTGGCATGCGTTCCGGCTTTCAGCCCTCCCTTCTCTCTATCCTAATTCCATCTGTCTTTCGTTTATGGTAACTTAGTGTATAAAATGACATGAATGGAATATTAAATATAGGTCAGCTTGCGTATCTCAAGGTTTTTCTTAGAAAGGCAGTACACGTTTTATTGAAGAAAGCGTGTAGTGATGCAGTATGCTTTTACTATCAACGTGAAACGTTACAATTTGCAGACGAAGTAGAAAACAAGGGGATTTCGAGTACAGTCATTGTGACAGCACTGTTCTTTACCATTCTTCTTTCCTTTTATTGAAGTTATTTGTTAGGCTTTACATTTACTTTTTAATTTATATATGTGGATTAGAATTTCACACGACAAGTCTATGGAAAATACTGAGGGCTTATGGAATTCCAAGCTGCCTAGTGTCAATCATAAAAAGCCTTTATGCCAACTTTACTTGTAGCGTAGGGCAGAGCAACCTAACCTTTGAGCTGAAGACAGGAGTACGACAGGGATGCTTCTTATCAACCACTCTATTCTTAACAGTCATAGACTGTGTGGTGCGACAGACAACAGAGGGCAGTCCAAGAGGAATAAGATGGACTACGTTTTCTACATTGGAAGATCTGGAATATGCAGATGACATTTCACTACTAGCACATTCACATCAACACATCCAGGAAAAAACGGACAGACTTAATAAGTATAGCTAGCAGGTGGGCCCTGAACATCAATCTAAAGAAGACAGAGGTCATGAAACTAAATGTGAGCAACCCCGAGCCCATAACAGTAAGGAATCAGCAACTGGAACAGACAGACACCTTCACATACCTAGGATGCATAGTAACACCAGATGGCGGCGCAAGCAAAGACATCAACAAAAGAATGAACAAAGCAAGAACAGCCTTTTATAGTCTAAACAACATGTCCTCTCAGTACAGCACAAGCACAAAATTAAGATTGTATTAGAGCTGTGTGCTTTCTGTGCTTCTCTATGATGCGGCATGCTGGAGAGTAACAGGGAAGGAAATGTCGAAATTGGCCTCTTTTCAAACAACCTGCCAAGAAAAATTTTCTCCGAATCTTTTGGCCGAATACCATCACCAACCACGATCTGCTTACTCGGAGCAAGCAAGAGGACATGCACACCATCATAACTGGCAGACGCTGAAGTTGGGTTGGCCATGTCCTCAGAAGAGACCCCGATGCCATCACAAGAACAGCTTTGCTATGGACCGCTGAAGGAAAACGAAAGAATAGCCGACCAAAAACAATTTGGCGGAGGACTGTGGAGGCTGAGATACAAAGAATTAACAAGAGTTGGGGCACTGTACGAAGGATGGCCACCGACCGAGCAAAGTGGAATCAATTTGTTGTTGCCCTACACGACGCCACCAGGCGTAATGGTCACACTGTCTGCTTTGACGGTCGGCGACTAAGAATAAAAGAAGAAGAGTTGAAGGTCGGAATATCTTCAAAATAGAGATTGCTGGCGAGCAACAGTTGCAATACCATATTTTCCATGGAGCAAGAAAAGGTTTATACAGATCAAGGTTTGGAAACCGGTCATCAAGAACTACCGGAAGATTGCAGCGAATTATTTGGTAGATCTCTAGGAAATTTTAAAGAATTATTAGCTTCAGAAATTTAAGATTAGTCCTGTATCGCGTTATCTCCAGGAGTGAAAGTGCTTTCTCGGCGTTCTAAGTGAAAAGCCACGATAATTACTAAAAATGCACCATTTTTTTTTCGCGAACGCATGAGATATGAGCATGATCTTTCCTGTGAAGTGGTTAAGATTTTGTATAACATTATTTAGTTTGATTTTCCCAACGCTTTCTTGATAGGATTGAACGACTCAGATCATCCTGCAGTGATACAAGTTACAGATAGGCTGTACTTATTCCAAGTTCCAAATGCCCTGAAACCTGAAAACAGATAAGATTTTTAAAAAGGTACATATTTAGCGAGCTGATTGTTGCTAAAGTTAATCCCCACAGACTCTTGGTTGCCTGTTGCTGGTATAGATGGATGATAGAAAGGTGTAGGTATCTTTTCTGTAATTTTTTTATTAAAATTTCATGATACGTAAGAAACAATGGTGAAAAACTCTGAAACTAGTGATCCGTTCAAAGATGCGCCTGCCATACGGTGCTATCAAGAAGGTTTTCACTCGTAATTGTCATTTAGACGCCGAGAAAGGCAAAAGCAATCCCTCAGACATACAGATGTCCAAAGTAGGACATGCACAAGAGACGAACAAGAGAAAATTACATATTTAAATAAGACGTATCCTATAAGGATATTACATTTTTGTATGTTTGTTAACGTTTAATGTCTGTGACAACTTTCATTACTTTTAATCGTAGAAAAGTTTTTTACTATCAGTCAGACACATCCCGTTACCGTTCATAAATTAGTTCACTTTTGTTATTGTTGATTACAGATATGTATCGTTTGCTCATATCAGCTTTGTCGGAGTTCAACACTACAAGATTTGTGTGAGAAAGCGAGAAATAAACCAAATTAAAATTGTACAATACAGATTTTAAAAAAGTTAGTTGCTTATCCTTTACAGGACGTGGCAATCGACCCCAGCTTTTATTGGCTGTTTTGTGATTTTTCTAGGCAATTTTTACGTTCAGTAGTTTGCCATTGCTTTCTGAACGGTACGGCGCTTATACCATTGTTAAAAATCCACACAAAGCGATCTGCTACCAAACCGCCTGCAGCAGGTTTCGAACTTGGTATATCTGGATTATGAAACTGCGTTCATATCCATTAGGCCACAGAAACAAATTCCAAATTACCCTCTCAATATAAGGAGAGAATAAAAAGGGAATATATAGAAAAACTTTTATTCCCGGACTCAGAAGTACTTTTAAAAATTCGCCAACACGATTTCTAATGTCTGACAAACTCTAACGGCAAAAATTGTTCTCTGTTTGTCGAAGAAGAACAATGAAAATGCTTGCCAATAAGCCGACTAGTTCAATAACTGTAGAAAAAAAATATTAAAATAAAAACTAGCACATGTTCTTCGTGTAGTCATAGTGGATAACTCTGTATACGGTTTGGAATGAATGTTATGGCTGCGTGAACATTACTATGATTGTTTATTTTGATAAGCACGAAGTACTGATTGTTTGTTGTTGTTGTTGTTGTGCTTTGCTTGTTGTTTTTTTTTAAACAATCGCGACACGTCGGCATGTTTTGCTTTAGCTTTTTTTTTTTTTTTAAAAGAATTGCTGTTGCAATATAATTCTATTTGTTGAGTAATTCCATCGCTTATTTATTTGTCAAATCTAGGGTTCGGAGTGGCTAAGAGGTATGGCGTTTGCTTTAAAATCTAAAGGTAACAGGTTCGTTCCCAGTACAGGGAATATAACTGACGGACATTTTTGTCAGAACCAGTGGTTCCCAACGATGTCATACTCCCCCACCCCCGATCTCACGGGTAGTGAGATCTGATGCCTAGCCTTCTCTGATAAGGGCGAAAAAATAGGAGGTCTCGTGTGCAAGTTGCGCACGTTAAAAATCTCTCGGCAGTTGGAAATAGTAAAGAGTAGGCCATACGGCCGCGGCCCTGGCAAAATTTACAAAATTAGTAAACTTACCCACCATAAAGTATTTATAGAATTTGTGATTCCTGCATACACACTGGGATCCTCGCCGATGCTACTTAGTTCGTGCACTGTGCTGAGATCCTCCTTGTGTGGTCAGGAGATCGGAGTCCTGATGGAGTTGTCCGTGTTGCAATGAAGATGGTCCTAAAAACCAAAAACCAAACCAAAAAATGTGTCGACTACAGGAAGAAAACAAAACAAAACAAATGGATTACGGTCCTCTGTATCAACTTCTCTGGTCTTTTAAGGTTTTCAATTTTCTTTGGAAATGGCATGAGAAGAGGAATGTTACACCAGACAAATAATGACATAGACAGAAGCCAATAGAATTGATAAACTGCACTGGGGAAAGTAAGTTGTGGAGATACGTGATCACATACGCCAGATCAACACAAGAAACACGTGACAACATGGTAGGCCTACTTGGAGAAGAGCGTTTTTCAAAGGTAAGGGTTTCTCGAGAATTTAACAATTATTTTGCAGGCTCCTTCTGCAGGAAAAACAAAGGCGGTGGGGTGGGGAGGGGGGAGACAACTATGAGTGGATCTGCTGTTAATTAACACTCAGGTGTATTCATAATTATTATATTTATTTTTCATGTTTTCTACTTAGTTCTTGCTTTCTTTCTTTCTGTTTTTTTATTAATTTGTCGCTGATGAAGGTTTTGTTGCCGTATCGTAACTTGTTTCCTTACCGTTTGTCCTTGTCAGACGCATTACCTTTTTTTTTTTTTTATCCTAACCCCACTATTAACTCACACCGTATTAAAGGTTATCAGCGCTATCTGACAATAGCTTAGATTGAGGCGGGAGAAGAAAGAAAGTGGCGTGAACATTGGTAGGGGTCACATGTTTAAACGGCAGAAGTAGAGGCCGCCGCGGTAAGTGAGCCTTCCTAGCTAAACACTGAACAGGGCTAAACAGTGATCGCTCGCTCGCTGGTTCGCTCTAAGGCGGTCACGAGGTGATCGTTACGGCGTTGCTGCGTTAGTGATTTGAGAAACTGTCTGAACCGACCTGGCTTAGCTTGCTGATAGCAGAACGCAGACAGCCGAAAGACTAGGACACGCGAGGCATATGAAGATATCAGGGCTACTTTGGACATCACCTTTTCTCGGGAATCTTGATTATCTGTGACAACCATTTATTTAGTTCAATGTCTAGGATACCAGCTTTCGTGTGGAGAATGCAATGAATATGTGCGTGCCAGCAGGCAGAGGTTTTTAAGAAATCTAATTTACCTTAGCGAAACAATTTGAAAATTTAATTTTCTTTTTTTCTTCGTGGTCAGTGAGGATTTAAACTGAGTTGGGGGAAAAGTATGTAGCCTGTTTGTTTTCGCCGATGTTATAAAAAATAAATAAATAACAGAGTATTTAGTTATCGCAGTTTGCTAGTTCAAGTTATATTTTAAACACTTAAAATGTAGACTGCGTTTGAAAAGAATGGTTAAAATGAAAAATAGTGGGGCATCTGTTCGATAAGGCTTTGAAAAAGAATTAAGAGACGCAGTATTAATGGGTTAGATTTAGGAATCCTACACCTAATCCCAGCCCTAACGACGAAGGCAACACATTTTAATGAACACTATATAGATACACATAGCCTCAACTTGACCACTGCTTTCTTTGAACATATTCAGATTAACGTCTGCAAGTGAACGAAGAAGACGAATGACAACCAACAGACATCCAACTGTTTTTCATTTGAACCTAAAATAGTTTGGAGGTGGCTTAAGTTTTTACCTGTTGAATAACAATATGAGTCAATACCGTAAGACATCTCTGGGCTACTATTTTTGATAACCTGATCGGCGCAACTTTAATAATAATAATAATGCTGACAGTTTCAATTCGTCTAAAAATACCAAGTAGGTGTGAGATCGAACATTCGCTGGATTACTGAGCATTTTCGCTTATACAAAAGACTGACTTATGTTGCTAATTAGTGCTAGTTTGTTTTTATGTGGTGATTTTAAAATGTTAAATAAAAAAAATAAATACAGCAACATGTGAGTTTAATCCTTTCAGCTTTCTTAAGATATGAACAGCCACTGCAGTGTGGAGTGATAGGATAGTTCCACATAGATCAAAAAGTGCAGTTGGGGGAGGTTTTAGTGTTGTGGTTTAATAAAACAGCCGTGTGTTGTATAGTGAGAAAATACATCCTAATTTTGTGTAGAGGAAAAGAGCAAAATGTAATTTAAAAAGACAATGCAATTTTTTTTATTAAAGGGAGGACAATCTGATGTTTAAAACATTATTAAGAACAGGACAGTGTTATGCTGTTATATTAACAATAGGACAGTTTAATGTTTTGTATTAAAGTAGAGGGCAGTCTAATATTTTAAGTTGAAATAAACTATAGTGGGGCATGTCTTCGATGCCACCTAAATAACTCGCCCACGGCGTTAGTAGGGTCATAATCAAGGTTAGGGAGTAGGGTTACGTTTTAAGGCCCAAAAAAAAGAAGGTAAAGGCAGTACCATAGCAGATACTGCCTTAGGAGAGTGAAGTGTTAGAGATTTCATACTAGGTCCAGCTTTATGAAGTGTGGAGTGACGAGTTCCCTTACTCACTGCCTGTTTCCTTCCCTAACTCAAGAGCAGAGTCAGGTACCCATTTACAGCTGGGTAGACTTGATCATGACGCTAACAGGTTTCGATCCCAGAACCCTGTAACTTCTCCGCCAAAAATCTAGCGCTCTAAACGCTTAGTCACTCGAACCCTCAAAATCCTAAACGAAACCCTGACCCATTATTACTGCGTTTCTCAACTATATTTTTGAGGTCTTATCGAACACGCGGCCCACTTCATTTCAACCATGTTTTGCACTAAGAAGAGGACTAATTTAAAAAAAAAAAAAAGAACATGAGTCTTGTGTTCTGCATTAAGACAGAAGCAGGAGCGTACTTAAAATATTTGACATCCGCGGCTGATCCATCCCTTGGCACCCCCCTAAATAAGCCAAAGAGAAATGCTTGCAACAGTGAGTACTTTCGTAATGGTGTCAGTTGGCTCCCCCCCCCCCCCCCCCAGGCTGTCGCCCTGAGCGGACCCCTTAGCACCCTTCCCCTACACCACCTTAGTACGCCACGGATTAGAGGAACAGTCTAGTGCTGTGTATTAAAATAGAGGACAGTCTTATGTTTTGTGTTAAGGAGAGGACAGTCCATTTTTTAAAAATTAAGTAGGCTACAGGACAGTCAGTCTGATGTTTTTTGTTAAGAGGACATTCTAGTTTATTTTATTTAAAAAAAACAGGGCAGTCTTATGTTTTATTTTTTATTAAGAAGGTTGTTTTTTTTAAATCAAGACAGGACAGTTTTAGATTTGTAATTACAGAGCGGGCAGTCTAATGTTTTGTATTAAGAACAGGATAGTCCAATTTGGTGAACTGCGAATAACATCATTAAAAATAGCAACTGTGTGTTTCTTAATGCTAGGAAGAATGTCTAATATTGTACTTCGACAATGAGACATACTTATTCTGTGTATTTTTCAAACAATTTCCAAATATTAATAAAATGACATAATGCTACGCGCAAAAACAAGCTCTGGATGGTTACATCCAGTGTCCCTTACGCCTCATTATTTTTCTGGAAATTTCTCGCGCCTGTAAAACTCAAAAGGATTAGATCACCCGCTTGAGATTAAACATTGACAGGCGACAATCTTGTCACTAGTAGATGAAGAAACCGGGAGGCGAGAATAAATACTGGACAATGTAAAACGTTTGCGTTTGAACATAGTCATGGTTGCGTATTTTCGCGCCTATCAACCAGAAGTCATCATGGCGAAGGAGTGCCTTTATCATCAATATCGCTATCACGGCACTCATCACCAAAGCTATCATCGTTATTATCCTCACCTCAATGTCGCTCACGCCTGTTGGATTGTATTATTGTTTGTTCTTATATCCTTCCCCTCGTGGACCGTGGCTACTTATCGCTGTCCGCAGGAATGTAGCTGCAGAGCCAGAGGATTCGTGGACTGCAGCTTCAGAAACTTGAATTACGTTCCCAGAGGAATACCAAGGAATTCACAGCGTCTGTAAGTATGAACAATATAGCTTTAATTACGTTTCTTGTAGCTGCAGCTTCTTAGTCTGTTAATGAATCACTGATAACCACATACAAGAACATAACTGACTGATGCTTTTAGTCTGTATGAATGTGAGTATGTTAAATATGTGCGTTTGTTGTACATGAATTTTTGTTTTAATCTCTCCGTCCGTTCGTTGTCTATTATTCTGTCATCCATCCATTCGTCTGTCTGTATAGCAGTCTATCCATCCTTCCGTCTGTCTGTCTGCCATTATGTCCCTCCATTCGTCTGTCTGTCTGCTATGTATCTGCCTAGCTATCTATTCATCTATATATGTGTAGCTTTTGCTCACCACCGAGGAAGTATGGGCAGCTTTGGCGAGCCGGTATTCCTTTTCAAAGGACAAGTCCTTTTCGAGGCTTCTTCATGCTAGCAGATAGATACCATTAGTCCTTTTCAGGGCTTAATATCTAACTCTGTACTCCAGTTAATAGAGTCAATCAATTTTTGAATGGCAAATTGCGCTCTGATATAACCAACGGACTTGGTTGAAAAGACCGTGCCTCGCCACAGTAAGGCAAAACCCGCAAGGGGAAAAAATATATATATTTGTCAATAGTCCTACCAGCCAACATGCATATCTGTGTGATAAACGAGCGCAAAGGCCTTATTGCTCTATCTTTTCCTACATCTTTCGTATTGTATTTTCTCCGACATTTGCTCTTTCATGCAACATTTGCGATCCATATTTGCTATTTCATCGTTGTGATTACTCGCAACCGGTATCTAGAGAACCACATTTGCTCTTTCATCGGGGGAAATAAAATCCTTTGATTGAGTCCACATGCCCGACATTATCGTTTGAAGCCCACATTGCATCGTGATAAATCAGGTAAAAACACATATGGTCATCCGAATCAAACATGGGCATGCGGTAATTTCTGTGACACCACATTGGACGCCCAGATTGGCCAGGGGAAAACGTCTCACCGCGGTTCAGACAAGCGTTGGTTTACCACATTGGATGCCCAGCTTGGCCAGGTGACTTCCAGAAATATATAATACCGCATAATCTACTAGAGTGGAGAAGTCCAGTTTTTTACCTTGTGAGGAAGAGATTAAACCCAAAAACGCATAGCCTAATACACGTGTTTATTCAGAGTGGATGATAATTCAGTTCTGTGATTAATTGTGTTCTTAAAGGATTTTGCGAAGGGAAAAGAAGGTTAGTAGATCTTATACTTATTAATACATTTTCTTATTTTTGTTTATTTTAACCTCACAGCTAAAATGTGCGAAAGATAAAGTTTCAAATAATTCTTGGCATAACTGATTAATAAAATCAGAAGATTTTCCTAGAAGATGATAGGATGATAGGAGGTAATTAATAGTTCATATTTCACCTTTATCATCATCACAGTCTCCCATGCGCACACACTCTCATGCACAAGATATTTAACATCATTAGAATTGAACTCAGAGAGAGAGAGATGAATAATGAGCAGTAGTTTAAATGCAAGTCAACCAGTGATGTTAAATGTGAAAACTTACGAAGACTTTTGTGTGTCTTCAGTTCATCAGAAGTCTGAGTCTACACGCAACGTGTCTGACGTCTAACCAGAAATAAGTTATCAAAAACGGACATTTGGCTAGCAGAATTCGCCATAGGACATCTTTCATTCCTCAATTAAAAAGGAATATTGTCTCACCCACAAGTCATAAGGTGGACGCAGCATTTTTCGTCACCATATACTGCTTGCTCACAAGTTCAATACCGAGTTATCACAAGTTCAATACAGAGTCATCATAAATTCTAATCACTCGAAAGATCATTATTATCTGAAGTCAAGCAAAAGAGCTCAAAAGAGGAATCGCATATTTATACCACGTGCAACACACTCTTAAGCGCATTTTATGAAGCAGACTCGAAAGTATATGAATCACGACTACATACGCAAGATTATGAGTCTACATATCACTAACATTTCGTGAAGATATCCAGTCTGACCAGTACCCTCGGGAGATTAGACAACAGACCTTTTGTTCATATGACAGCTATTAACTGTTGATCAACACTACAGAGATATACTCAAACAGTGAAGGAATATACATAGATATCTCGTCAGCGTTCTCCGTACGACAACAGTATTCATCAGAACGTCCTCAGCTTAGAGATACCCCACTCGACATAACGTATAACAACTTGGGACATTTTATGCATACATGTGAATCCTCATATCTAGGAGAAGCATTTAGAGACACATGGACTGTGTAGAGTACTCACCATTTTGGTAACACGTATCATATCACATCATCATTTCACTTTACACCAGTTCATTCTTAATTAACTATTACTTAATTAACTGTAATTTTATTATCTCATCTGTGTGTTTTGTGTGAATCGTCTTTCACCATCATCACGTTCTAACCATTACTAA
Organism: Oreohelix idahoensis; assembly: GCA_024509875.1. Lineage (NCBI taxonomy): Eukaryota > Metazoa > Mollusca > Gastropoda > Stylommatophora > Oreohelicidae > Oreohelix > Oreohelix idahoensis. The sequence continues at coordinate 211,560 of JAMPIV010010059.1, read as the reverse complement.
CCCTATATGTGTGGATATTTCATTAATAAACCCAACGATCGGTTGATCATTATCAAGAGTTTGTTAATGTATCACTCGTGCTGTCGGTGTTACATATTCACCTATAGGAACCTTTCTCTACTCAGATGAGGTTGGGGGCTTTTTCTTTACGGGATCTAAGGGCAGAAGCTAAGGTCGTGGGGAAACAGAACTCTTTCCATAATTAATTAGAAAACACTGTCTAGTGGAAAGCATTCGCATTCCTGTCTTCTTGTCCCTATCTCGAATAGGTCTTTATTCTTTCTTAACGAGCCAATTTCTAGAGACCTTATATCTATATCTCATAGACTATTCCTGGCAAAAACTACTGTAGTAGTTGCCCCAGTGACTCACCACACGACAATTGTGGACTCGTCTTGGGATTAGTGAACCCGGACTTAGAAGTGTGATAAATCACATTTTCATCCCTGCTATACAGTTGCGATAATTGCAAAATTTGTTGGCATTTTGAGGGATTACCTTCTAGACTGACTCTTACTATAATTTGTCTATTTCATAGGGGGGATAATTTATATCTCTAAAGCACGAGTGATACTTTTTAAATTGAGTATCAAACGGACAGAGTAAGCACTTTTTGAGAACAGAAGATACTGTAGGGAACTGATTTTTAAAAATCTTTTTCTGTAACTGCTGGGAAAATTTTTATCATAAATATTTAGCAAATTTTTCATAGAAAACTTCGAGATAATCTGTTATATAATTTTCAGAATACGCTGAGTGAGTGATTTTTTTAAAGAACTATTTGAACTTGATTACTAAGTTAAACCTAGCTGGTTTTAAAGAGATAATTACTTGGGCGAGTCTAAACAATTTGCTTGGAGGTCACTGCCAATTTTTCCCTTCGTGAACCCATACTGCATATCATGGCAGATGCCGCAAAAATTAGAACTAGTTTAATGGAGGCAGGGCGTGAATACGGGTTAAGTGGAAAAGATCTGATGAAATTTGTGAGTGAGGAGACTGATAAACTCCATGCAAGAGAGATGGAAGTGCAGAAACTTGCAATGGAGAAGGAGAAAGCCGCAGCAGAAGCAGCGGAGCGGAAGGAGAAAGCCGCAGCAGAAGCAGCGGAGCGGAAAGAAGCAGCAGAAGCAGCGGAGCGGAAAGCCGCAGCAGAAGCAGCGGAGCGGAAAGAAGCAGCAGAAGCAGCGGAGCGTAAAGAGAAAGCCGCAGCAGAGCATGCACTTAAGATGAAGCAACTGGAAATCCAGGGACAGACCAATCAGATAGAGCTGGCAAAAAGTGCAGCGGCTTCCAACTGTGATGGAGGGTACTCACCCCGCTCAGATGGTGTGCCTACTTCGCAACCTGCACCACCCAATGCCATGAACTTTCCGCTGGAACCTTTTTCAGAAAGGAACGATACCATGGACGCCTTTTTAGACCGCTTCGAACGCTTTGCAACAGGGTTTGGACTTGAAGAACGGAAGTGGAACTTGAAACTTTCCCAGGGCCTAAGAGGAGCCGCCTACGAAGTTTTTAATAAACTTCCGGCCGGAGAGCAAGATGACTATCAGGCATTGAAAAAAGCTCTCTTGGTGAGGTACGAGCTTCATTCAGAGGCTTACCGAAAAAATTTCGAGGTTCTAGGAAGGATGCCGGAGAGACTTTCTCACAGTTCGCAGCCCGTATTGAAGACTACCTAGTGAAGTGGTGTACACTGGGAAACTTTACCGAGAACTATGACGGGTTGAAAGAGCTGATTGTGATAGAGCAACTAAAAGAGTCTATGTCGGTGGAAATGCGTAGATTTCTCACTGAAAACGGCGCTGACCGGTTAGAAAATATTCTTACACTGGCAGAGCGATTCCAAAATGCTCTCATGGAGTCTCAAGGAGCCAGAAAGAAGTTTTCGGATCAGGCGCCAAAGCAACCTGCTCGCTCCCAACCAGACCAACAAAGCAAAGGACCACACATCTCGCATAAACAGCACGCAAAACAAGATAACTACAAAGAGCAAAACAAGAAAAATGCTGCGCCACACCAGAGACAGGGAGATAAATGGTGCAAGTACTGTCGCTTGAACAATCACAACACTAATGAGTGCAAGCGCAGACCTCCTCCCCAACATGCTGCCTGTCTGCAGACAAAATCGTCACCCCGGAAGGAGCAGAGGACCGGAAACGTTTCTCATCCTCCCGTCATCGAATCAGTCCTCGTAAACGGACAATCTGTGGAGTGCCTTTATGACACAGGACTTGCTTTCGATGCGGTGGTCAGGGCATCTCTTGTCACCCCTGACCAGATAACAGAAGAGAGTGTCGACATCCAAGGTCCGACGAAGGATGTTGCACCCATGACACTGCCAATTGCACTTATCAGAGTGGAATCTCGTTATGTGACAGGAGAGATTCGTGCAGCTATCATGGAAGAACCAATCTACTCTTTAATCTTGGGATGTAGATATGTGTTCCTTGGAGAACCTACTCAACCACTAGTCATGGCGGCCGTACAGACTAGAGGACAGTCAAGAAAAGACGCAGAGCAGGAACCTCCTACCAATATCCTCCCCGAGGAATTGAAGAGGGCCCAAATGGAAGATTCCTCACTGGCGCCCTGTTTTAAAAAATTACCTAGGACACACAACCCACCTACCAAGGGAGACTTCTTTATGAAAAATGGATTGATGTATCGCCGAGCTGGAAATGAAGGACAGGAACACAACCAATTAGTAGTTCCTGCAACCTATAGGAACCAGGTGCTTGAGATGGGCCACTCTATCCCATTTAGTGGACACATGGGAATGAGCGCCACGACTCAAAGGATCGCCTGCCACTATTATTGGCCAGGGATCACCGGCGACATTGAACGTTTCGTCAAGTCTTGTCCTCAGTGCCAGAAAGTTGCACCAAAACACTGGACGGCACCCGCGACCCTTGGGGAGATGCCAATCTTGGGCACCCCATTTGAAAGAGTGGCCGTGGATATAATTGGACCTCTGCTGAGAACTAAGAAGAGGAACTCCCATATCCTTACCTTAGTGGACACCTGTTCCATGTGGGGCGAAGCCATAGCCATGCCAGCATGCGACTCAGTGCATGTAGCTGACGCTTTACTGAATATCTTTACTAGATTGGGCTTCCCGCATGAAATTCTCACAGACAACGGGTCACAATTTAGAGGCAAGTTGACAGAGGAGGTGCTTAGAATATTCAAGACTAGGCATATCCATACTTCGCCCTATCACCCCCAAAGTAACGGGCAAGTAGAGCGGTTTAACGGGACGCTCACCTCTATTCTTCGGAAGTTGGCACAGGAGAAGCCAGAAACTTGGGATCAGTATCTTCCTGCCGCATTATTTGCTTATAGGGAAGTACCGCATGCGTCAACTGGAGTTCCTCCGGCCACATTACTCTTCGGAAGACCTATTAAAGGTCCATTAGAAGCATTACTAAGAACATGGACAGATGCCAAGGCAGACGACACTGTCACATCAGCCTTCCAGTACGTCACAGACTTGAAACAACGCCTGAAGACTGGCTGGGAATTAGCCACAGCGAAAGTACGGGAGGCTAGGCGGAAACATGCCAAATATTACAATCGCAATGCGAAGGACCGAGAACTAGCAGTAGGAGAGAAGGTGCTACTTCTTCTGCCAAGTAGCAGTAATAAATTGCAGATTTGCTGGAGGGGACCCTACAAAGTGGCGGAAAAGATTTCTCGCACCAACTATAAAATCGCCGTGAACGGAAAGCAGAAAATTTATCACTTAAATCTGCTTAAGAAGTTTTACGAGCGAGCCCCTGCCGAACCAGCGCACCTCATGACTATGGCCATTGCTATGCAAATGGAAGAAGAGCCATTATCATCCGTAGAGTACCCGGTGATACAGGAGGAATCACATTTAGATGTGAAAATAAGCTCCACCCTAACGGAAGCCCAGCAAGAAAAAGTAAGGAGATTGATGGAAAACCACGCCGACTCTCTGACAGACAAACCGGGCCGGACAAACCTGATGGAGTTTGACATGGAAGTCACGGATCCTACGCCCGTCCGAATGAGAACCTATCCGATTCCGTATGCCAAGGCGACGGCATTAAAGCAAGAAATTGATTACTTACTTAAGGAAGGCATAATTTCGAAGTCGGAGTCCCCTTACAGTGCGGGAGTGGTGCTGTTACGCAAACCCAGTGGAGAACACCGCCTGTGCATCGACTACCGACAGCTGAATGCGTTAACACAGTTCCAGCCAGAACCGTTACCGGACCAGAACCAGCTATTTACTAAGCTGAGCAGGGCTCGCTATTTTTCAAAGATCGACCTCAGTAAAGGGTACTATCAAATACCGGTAAAAGCTGAGGTGAGGAACCTGTTAGCCTTCAGTACTCCAGATGGACACTTCGAGTTTAATGTGATGCCATTTGGACTGAACAATGCTCCTAGTGTCTTCACAAGGATGATGCGAAAGTTATTGGATCCTTTGAATCATCCCGCCATCAGCAATTTTATGGATGATATCCTAGTAGCTACTGAATCGTTTGAAGAACATATATCAGCGCTATCCTTGCTGTTTAACAGACTCAGAGAAGCGGGACTAACCGCCCGCCCAACCAAATGTCAAATTGGGTGTGAACAGCTAGAGTTCCTAGGACATACTATATCCCATGGGACCATGTTCCCCGAGACTCAAAACGTTGAGAAGCTGAGAAATGCACCGAGACCGTCCACTAAAAGGGATGTCCGGTCATTTGTATCTCTCTGTGGATTCTACCAGAGATATATAAAGGATTTTAATAGCCTCTGTGCGCCGCTTACATCGCTAACCAAGAAAGGAAACCCAGATAAAGTGACATGGTCAGCAGAATGTGAACATGCATATGCACTCTTAAAAGAGAAACTCACCACAAAACCTATTTTACGGCTTCCGGATTTAACTAGAAAATTCATCTTGCGCACAGATGCCAGTAACATTGGAATCGGGGCTACATTACTACAGCCAGATGACAGAAGCCCACCAAATCTATTTCCGGTCGCATATGCGAGTCGGAAGTTAAACCGAGCAGAACAAAACTATTCCACAATCGAAAAGGAATGTTTGTCCCTCGTCTGGGGAATACAAAAATTTCAAGCATACCTGTACGGAAGGAAATTTACAATCCAGAGTGATCACCAACCTCTGACCTTCCTCGCCAATTCAAAGAATTTGAATGCTAGACTGATGAGGTGGTCGCTTGTTCTACAACCTTACACGTTCCAAGTGGACTATATCCAAGGAAAACATAACGTAGGAGCGGATTTTTTAAGCCGTCATCCTATGAGGCAGGACGGAGAGCACAAACAAGTAGAGGAAAGGGTGGAAACCGAAGAGAAAAACGAAGATGAGGAAAAGGATTAAGGAATCCCGAGCAAGAAGGCTTAGCTCTCCTGAGTACGATTGACATCACACTTGAGGAGGGGCTATTGTGATAAACGAGCGCAAAGGCCTTATTGCTCTATCTTTTCCTACATCTTTCGTATTGTATTTTCTCCGACATTTGCTCTTTCATGCAATATTTGCGATCCACATTTGTTATTTCACCGTTGTGATTACTCGAGACCGGTATCTAGAGAACCACATTTGTTCTTTCATCGGGGGAAATAAAATCCTTTGATTGAGTCCACATGCCCGACATTATCGTTTGAAGCCCACATTGCATCGTGATAAATCAGGTAAAAACACATATGGTCATCCGAATCAAACATGGGCATGCGGTAATTTCTGTGACACCACATTGGACGCCCAGATTGGCCAGGGGAAAACGTCTCACCGCGGTTCAGACAAGCGTTGGTTTACCACATTGGACGCCCAGCTTGGCCAGGTGACTTCCAGAAATATATAATACCGCATAATCTACTAGAGTGAGGAGTCCAGTTTTTTACCTTGTGAGGAAGAGATTAAACCCAAAAACGCATAGCCTAATACACGTGTTTATTCAGAGTGGATGATAATTCAGTTCTGTGATTAATTGTGTTCTTAAAGGATTTTGCGAAGGGAAAAGAAGGTTAGTAGATCTTATACTTATTAATACATTTTCTTATTTTTGTTTATTTTAACCTCACAGCTAAAATGTGCGAAAGATAAAGTTTCAAATAATTCTTGGCATAACTGATTAATAAAATCAGAAGATTTTCCTAGAAGATGATAGGATGATAGGAGGTAATTAATAGTTCATATTTCACCTTTATCATCATCACAGTCTCCCATGCGCACACACTCTCATGCACAAGATATTTAACATCATTAGAATTGAACTCAGAGAGAGAGAGATGAATAATGAGCAGTAGTTTAAATGCAAGTCAACCAGTGATGTTAAATGTGAAAAACTTACGAAGACTTTTGTGTGTCTTCAGTTCATCAGAAGTCTGAGTCTACACGCAACGTGTCTGACGTCTAACCAGAAATAAGTTATCAAAAACGGACATTTGGCTAGCAGAATTCGCCATAGGACATCTTTCATTCCTCAATTAAAAAGGAATATTGTCTCACCCACAAGTCATAAGGTGGACGCAGCATTTTTCGTCACCATATACTGCTTGCTCACAAGTTCAATACAGAGTTATCACAAGTTCAATACAGAGTCATCATAAATTCAAATCACTCGAAAGATCATTATTATCTGAAGTCAAGCAAAAGAGCTCAAAAGAGGAATCGCATATTTATACCACGTGCAACACACTCTTAAGCGCATTTTATGAAGCAGACTCGAAAGTATATGAATCACGACTACATACGCAAGATTATGAGTCTACATATCACTAACATTTCGTGAAGATATCCAGTCTGACCAGTACCCTCGGGAGATTAGACAACAGACCTTTTGTTCATATGACAGCTATTAACTGTTGATCAACACTACAGAGATATACTCAAACAGTGAAGGAATATACATAGATATCTCGTCAGCGTTCTCCGTACGACAACAGTATTCATCAGAACGTCCTCAGCTTAGAGATACCCCACTCGACATAACGTATAACAACTTGGGACATTTTATGCATACATGTGAATCCTCATATCTAGGAGAAGCATTTAGAGACACATGGACTGTGTAGAGTACTCACCATTTTGGTAACACGTATCATATCACATCATCATTTCACTTTACACCAGTTCATTCTTAATTAACTATTACTTAATTAACTGTAATTTTATTATCTCATCTGTGTGTTTTGTGTGAATCGTCTTTCACCATCATCACGTTCTAACCATTACTAACCCTATATGTGTGGATATTTCATTAATAAACCCAACGATCGGTTGATCATTATCAAGAGTTTGTTAATGTATCACTCGTGCTGTCGGTGTTACATATTCACCTATAGGAACCTTTCTCTACTCAGATGAGGTTGGGGGCTTTTTCTTTACGGGATCTAAGGGCAGAAGCTAAGGTCGTGGGGAAACAGAACTCTTTCCATAATTAATTAGAAAACACTGTCTAGTGGAAAGCATTCGCATTCCTGTCTTCTTGTCCCTATCTCGAATAGGTCTTTATTCTTTCTTAACGAGCCAATTTCTAGAGACCTTATATCTATATCTCATAGACTATTCCTGGCAAAAACAACTGTAGTAGTTGCCCCAGTGACTCACCACACGACAATCTGCCTAAATGTCTGTAAGTATATCTCTTTCTCGCTATATATTTATTGTATATTATAATTTAATATTTTATTTATTGAACACGAAAATTCAAAGTTGCAATAACGTGACGGGAGCAGCAATTTGTGTATGGTTATCATTCTTTTGCTGTTTAATTATTGATTTTTAAAAATAAAATATTGTAAATAATGTATATGCAACAGAATTGCACCACGACTGTGGTGAAGTGGGATGTTATAAATATTTATAGGGGACTTAGTGTACTGACTGAGATCAGCTGTGAAGGTATCTATATCTATTAAAAGTAGTGTATTATAGATAACCTTACTTGCTACCACATATCTCTTTATCTCAGTCAGAATTATTCTGGAATAGTGTGATGCTACGTTATGTGTCTAGGGTATGTGTATGGTGAAGTGTAAGTCACAACAACAGACAGATAAACAATTTAATTTAATCCACTACTCTTAACAACACTGTGACACTCACATACATATAACACTCTATGAGAATATCTTAAAGAAGTCACTAGTAACGTTTCAAATAACAATATGTATTCATTACTGGCATGAATGAATATGTGTCCTGATTCAACTACAAGGGAACCAGGAATCACAATCAATTTAAATTACAAGTTATGTACAGAATGTATTTAATATGAATATTGTAGTGACATATATTATTACCAATGTTCTATGTGTGTCAATTGTGTAGTGGTAAAATGAGGTAATACTGGTTTTGTTTTGTTCAAGCTCTGTTGGTATTTGTCATCATGACTTCAATAGTTTGTCTTTAGGGACCATTATTGTAGATGTTCACAGTTCCTGATTTTAAGACAAGTAAATTCCCCTCTTAATGTTAATTTTTATAAAGTTATTTCAAGATGAGGGGACATAATGTTGAGCTCAGCTGGCCAACTCTGCTTATCTTGAGTGATGGCGGCAGGAAAGGACTCCTCTGCTCGAATTCTCCTCTGGGCTCAGGAGACACCTCACTGATAGCTAAAAGACCAAGGAGTATGCTGTCCGACTCTGGATTCAGCAAATCTCTGACCAGGTGCTGCTCACTACCATCAAGACCACTGTCCCTGAAATCAAGAAGGATGTACCTTCTACTTCATAACTAATTTATATTCTCTTTTACACTGATCACAATACAGCACAAACATTGCGTTCAGAGCGTTAGGCCAACAGTCAGCTTCATTTGAAATACTTTATTCCAGTATTACCCTTCTTAATGGTTACTACGCCTCTGCACTTCCAGCATTATTTCTTTCTAGTCCATCATCCAGGTGTCAGTGTACTACTTGGCCATTCCATGCCGTTTTACTTCTCTCCGACACCCTCTGTTCAGGCTGGAGCATTATAGGCTTTACCTCACGTTTGCCACTGAACTACACATATATATACAGGCATAAATCAACAATTCACATTCAATTTTTCATTAAAAGATACTGAATGGTTCAAGCTTACCACAATTTCATGGAAATAAACACAGATACGTTGATTAGCAATGAATTCTGGCACAAACTGGCACAAATTCCGTTCTGCCTATGTTCCAGGCTTTTATTTTAGCAAAAATGTGAGCTGGCTTCAACGTACTGTCGCTTTATCAAGCTTATTTGAATTAGTGGTCTCGAACTAACGCTCCCAAGTGTGTATATCAGCGAGACTGGCCAATGAGCCACGTTTCGACAAGTGTTTGAAAAAATGTTATCTTTTCCCGTCTCCCCCAACAACCAAGATAGTATTTATAGCCCGACCAATCGTGGTTAGGCTTTCATTTGTTGCGCTCCAATCAATTTGGAGTTTACATGGTAGGCTATTTATGTAACGTAAGGTTTTTTCAAACACGTTATAAAAAAAATTTTATGAGCAGAAATGATTTTATGCTGTCAGGCACCCCCAATATTTTATTTTGGGTATAATTTATTAATTCCTGGACTATTTGCGTAACGTTTTACATATTATTTGTCAGCAAACCCTAAGGAACCCAAAAATACTAATTTAAAGGAGCTACGTGGCTGCGTTCAAAATATGCAATTTCTTCTATCTCCTGTTTAGAAGATGTGCTGTCTGGGTACTGTTATGTGTTCAAACGTAAACCCATATAATGTTGTCTTTTCTAATAAGAGTCTGTTATGATTTATAAACCTAACTCTGGGAAAGGGTAGTGTATTTTATCACTGTCCGTCTGAAAAAAAATTAGTGCATGTAGACTTACACGCGTGATGGTAGTAATTGTGTATCGCGCGAAGCGGGTTTAGTGTTCGGCTTTCTGCCTCTCCCTTCTCTTTTTATCCCTTTAGTCCATCTGTTCGTTCGTTTTGGTAACGCAGTATAATTAATGTTAGGGTTAATTTAGGTCATTACGCAGTACGTCTCAATGCTTTTCCAAGAAATACAGCACACGTTTCATTGAAGAAGGCGGGTAATAATACAGTAAGCTTTACTATCAACGTGAAAGCGTTACAATTTGCAGACGAAGCAGAAAACAAGGGGGATTTCGAGTACATTCTTTGGGACAGCACTGTCATTTTACCATTGCTCTTCTCTTTATTAATTTTATTTGTTAGGCTTCATATTTACCTAATAATTTATATATGTGGATTAGAATATTTCATGACAACGACATTTTTGATAATTTCTTATTTTGTTTACCTGCCCTGGCAACAACAAAAAAGTATTAAAAAAATTACCTCCCAAGAAATTGTAACATTTATATAAATATAAACACCGAACGTGCAGAAAAGATATATGAAGTGAATTGTTATGAATCATAAATTGCCTCGACTTACGACCTATGCGACTTTCGACCGCAAGTACTTACGGCTGTCATCCTAGAAGTACTGAACACTTATGTTTCGTTACCTATTACAGTACACTACTGTACAGTACAGTAGTTTTATGGTATAATTTGTACATTGTATAATTTCACTATAAACAAATTGTACAATTTGTTTAAATATAAAACAAAGCATGAATATATATTTTATCATTCAGACGTCACTTGTTAACATACCCTTACGGTATATTTAGTACATAATGATTTCCGGACTAAAGATCAATTCGACTTAGGACGGAGTCAACGGAATCCTGTCATAAGTCAAGGACTACCTGTATTATAATTTAGCTTGTCGGCATATTTCTTGTGCCAAGCAACAACAACAATAATAAATCACAAAAACCTGAGGGTCTACGTCATAAAATGATAAAGTTTTGTTTGATAGGCGTACTTTTACCTACAAATATCATTTTTCAAAGAGATTTTGATGAATGATCCTCGTGGAATACATTTTCATAGCAACTATAACACCAACCCAATACAAATTTTACAACCTTTTAAAGTTATACTGGAGAGTGCAATGGGCTAAGCGGTTAGAGCGCTTACCACAGGTTCTGAGATCGAAATCTTGTAGCGTAGCGCTCCAGTCTACTTAGCTGTAATGTATTACTGACTCTGCTCTTGAGTTAGGGAAGGCAAAGGAAGCGAGGAAGGGAATGATCACCCCCACCTTATAAAATAAAAAGCTGGACCTAGTATAGCGAAGTCTCTAACATTTCATTCTTCTACGACAATATCTGCTATGAAACCACATTTTACCTCTTTTGATGAGAAATATGTGAATTTGATGGGATCGGAGTGGCTAAGGGGTATGGCGTCCGCCTCGAATTATATAGGTACCGGGTTCGATTCCAAGTAGAGGGAATATAATTTATGGAAATTTATTTCAGAACTAGTGGTTACTAATGATGCCATACTCCCCGGTCTCCTGGGTAGTGAGATCCGATACCTAGCCTTCTCTGATAAGGGCGAAACAAATAGGAGGCCCCGTGTGTTAGTTATGCACGTTAAAAATCCCACGGCAGTTGAAAATCGTGAACAGTAGGCCGCAAGGCAAAATTTAAAAATTAGAAACCTACCCACCACAAAAATATTTATAGAATGTGTGATTCCATTATACACATTTGGATTCTCGCCGGTGCTACGGAGTTCGTGCACTGTGCTGAGATCCTCCTCGTGTGATCTAAGGGGAGGTGATCGGAGCACTGATGGAGTTGTCCGTGTGCAATGAAGATGGTCATTAAAAGCAAACCAAACCAAACCAAACCAAACCGCTATTGATGAGAGCGCATGCGTAGTGTAGTTCTAGAGGATCTCTAGAGGCAGAGAAAGAATAAACTACTGCTTCCTCAAGCATGTCGTAAGAGACATATGATATGTTGTTGTGAATGGTGCTGATAACCTTATTATTTTAAACAAACTTCTGCAGAAACCATCGCTACAAGAAGGCGGTAGCTTTGATGCTGGCTTCCTGTAAGGAGGCCAACTGTTGTGGTGGCTTCATGCTCCATAAGAAGCAGAAACATGAAAAGAAGGAGTGAGGGATGAAGTTACGAGATTCTGATACGACGGTCATTCAAAACTAGCGATGATAGCAGCATAAGGAGTAAACAACGAAAATGATAGTGATGATTGCATGAGAGCTAGCAGCGTAGAAGGCAAGACGTGTGATGATTGTATGAGAGCTAACAGCGTAGAAGACAAGACGTGTGATGATTGTATGAGAGCTAACAGCGTAGAAGACAAGACGTGTGATGATTGTATGAGAGCTAACAGCGTAGAAGACAAGACGTGTGATGATTGTATGAGAGCTAACAGCGTAGAAAACAAGACGTCTGTCCTTTATTTTACTGTCGTGTCTGGAATACCGAGCCATCAATCCATTAATTTGTTATGTCTACCGCGGATTACAGTGAGCATTACGTTTCTGCAATAACAAAGAACTGTCAGTTTTTTTTTTTTCTCTTAATATGCATGTTTTCGTGTCTTTCACGGCCGTGTCTGCAATACTGAATAATTTTATTTTAATAATATGATTATTATTGTTTTCATTATTTCTTGGCCAATGTTAACACCGCTCTTGAACTGTGTAGTGTTATACACGATGGTTCAATCATAGTGGGGGGACGATAGGAGCGATACAAAGACATAAAATCACTATAAATGCGTGCATGGCGCGCGATTTGCATGAGAATATTTCTTAAAGCTAGCGTGATTAACATTTGTAATCTAATATGGCTGATGACAAACACGTGACTAGAATTATGTCACAGATCAGATCCCGAACGCCAGACGACACGAAGGGGATGGACTCATCGACGCTAGAACGAATATGTGAATTTGACTGACTATACATTCTGTTTAGTCTATTTTTATCCATTTCTGCTGCTTACAGAGTTCTGGAAACTTGAAATCAATGTAGAGAAAACTGTGTATGGCCTGTTCAGTCTAAACAAGAGAGTTAACGAGAACAACATCGAGGTCTGGATGAATGGAGAGAAATTAGCATATGAAGAATGCCCGAGATATCTTGGAGTCGAGCTCGACCGTAGACTTACCATGAGACCCCACACAGACACGCTGATTGAGAAAGCATCCACAAGACTTAGGCTCATCAAGCACCTTTCCTCCTGTGGGTGGGGAGCAGACCAGCACTCATTACGCCAACTCTATACTGGATATGTGCGCTCAGTAATTGACTACTCGCACCCCCTCCAAACTATTGCAAGTAAAAGCCTCTTACAAAAGCTAGACAAAGTCCAAAATCACGCTCTACGGTTTATAAGTGGTGCCATGAAGACAACGCCGACAGATGCATGTGAAATCAACACCAATATTGAACCCTTAAACCTAAGAAGACCCAACAGGCTGATCACCCGTTTGCCAGTCACTTTGATTACGGAAACAACAACAAACGGATTGATTTGTCATTGCCCTAAAGACGCCATTAGGCGTGATGGGAACAACGGCAAAGAAAATCTATTCGCTGTTGCCCTTAAGACGCCACTAGGCGTAATGGCCACTGACTGCTTTGCCGGTCGTTGGCTAAGGACGGAAGAAGAAGAAACCTAAGAAGAGAACGTTCAGCAGTGGAAACATACGAAAGGTATCTGAGAATGGACACAAAGGAGGAGAATAGGAAAATGATAGAGCAGTGGCACCAAAAACACAGAATACAAAAGACATCTTTTCTTAAAAATGCAAAAGAAGCTAGCATCAAACACCACCTACCAGCAGTTAGAAAGCCAATGGTAACTGTCAGTGATGAACCACCTTGTTGGCAGGCAACTACTCCCATAGTAAGAACTGAACTCTCTGACCCCTCAGCAGACAAGAACACTCTAGGACCACTACTGAAAACCATCGCTTTAGAAACTATAGACTCATATACACAAGACATCATCCATGTCTACACAGATGGATCTGCATTTAAAGCTACCATCAATGCTGGATATGGCGCAGTGATAAAATACCCCAACCAGCACCCAGAAGACCATCCTCGCATCTTTGGCCCTTGCGGAGAAATTTGTTCCAGCTATGATGCAGAAATAACAGCCCTAGAAAAAGCATTGTGCCGGATAATCTCAGACTTTGAAAGTGGCATCACTCCACCTGAGGATATTGTTATATTCTCAGACTCAAAATCAGCACTCCAAGCCCTAGAAAGCAAAATGTCTCCTAATATTAATAACATCTGTAGATTTATTGACCAATTGTTCACTTCCTATGGCGTCGAAGTTACACTCCAGTGGATCCCAGGGCATGTCCGAGTCCCAGGAAATGAAAAAGCCGACAAACTATCCAAAAGAGGAGCAGCACTGCCCCAGTTCCCTGTCATGGAATATCCTAATCCACATATATAAATTATTAGGTAAATATAAAGCCTAACAAATAAAATTAATAAAGAGAAGAGCAATGGGAAAATGACAGTGCTGTCACAAAGAATGTACTCGAAATCCCCCTTGTTTTCTGCTTCGTCTGCAAATTGTAACGCTTTCACGTTGATAGTAAAGCTTACTGTATTATTACCCGCCTTCTTCAATGAAACGTGTGCTGTATTTCTTGGAAAAGCATTGAGACGTACTGCGTAATGACCTAAATTAACCCTAACATTAATTATACTGCGTTACCAAAACGAACGAACAGATGGACAAAAGGATAGCGAGAAGGGAGAGGCAGAAAGCCGAACACTAAACACGCTTCGCGCGATACACAATTACTACCATCACGCGTGTAAGTCTACATGCACTAATTTTTTTTCAGACGGACAGTGATAAAATACACTACCCTTTCCCAGAGTTAGGTTTATAAATCATAACAGACTCTTATTAGAAAAGACAACATTAGATGGGTTTACGTTTGAACACATAACAGTACCCAGACAGCACATCTTCGAAACAGGAGGTAGAAGAAATTGCATATTTTGAACGCAGCCACATAGCTCCTTTAAATTAGTATTTTTGGGTTCCTTAGGGCTTGCTGACAAATAATATGTAAAACGTTACGCAAATAGTCCAGGAATTAATAAATTATACCCAAAATAAAATATTGGGGGTGCCTGACAGCATAAAATCATTTCTGCTCATAAAATTTTTTTTATAACGTGTTTGAAAAAACCTTACGTTACATAAATAGCCTACCATGTAAACTCCAAATTGATTGGAGCGCAACAAATGAAAGCCTAACCACGATTGGTCGGGCTATAAATACTATCTTGGTTGTTAGGGGAGACGGGAAAAGATAACATTTTTTCAAACACTTGTCGAAACGTGGCTCATTGGCCAGTCTCGCTGATATACACACTTGGGAGCGTTAGTTCGAGACCACTAATTCAAATAAGCTTGATAAAGCACAGTGCGTTGAAGCCAGCTCATATTTTTGCTAAAATAAAAGCCTGGAACATAAGCAGATGGGAATTTTGTGCCAGTATTTGTGCCAGAATTCATTGCTAATCAACGTATCTGTGTTTATTTCCATGAAATTGTGGTAAGCTTGAACCATTCAGTTTCTTTTAATGAAAATTGAATGTGAATTGTTGATTTATGCCTGTATATATATGTGTAGTTCAGTGGCAAACGTGAGGTAAAGCCTATAATGCTCCAGCCTGAACAGAGGGTGTCGGAGAGAAGTAAAACGGCATGGAATGGCCAAATAGTACACTGACACCTGGATGATTGACTAGAAAGAAATAATGCTGGAAGTGCAGAGGCGTAGTAACCATTAAGAAGGGTAATACTGGAATAAAGTATTTCAAATGAAGCTGACTGTTGGCCTAACGCTCTGAACGCAATGTTTGTGCTGTATTGTGATCAGTGTAAAAGAGAATATAAATTAGTTATGAAGTAGAAGGTACATCCTTCTTGATTTCAGGGACAGTGGTCTTGATGGTACTGAGCAGCACCTGGTCAGAGATTTGCTGAATCCAGAGTCGGACAGCATACTCCTTGGTCTTTTTAGCTATCAGTGAGGTGTCTCCTGAGCCCAGAGGAGAATTCGAGCAGAGGAGTCCTTTTCTGCCGCCATCACGCCAGATAAGCGAATTGGCCAGCTGAGCTCAACATTATGTCCCCTCATCTTGAAATGACTTTATAAAAATAACATTCAGAGGGGAATTTAATTGTCTTAATATCAGGAACTGAGAACATCTCCAATACTAGTCCCTAAAGACAAACTATTGAAGTCATGATGACAAATACCAACAGAGCTTGAACAAAACAAAACCAGTATTACCTCATTTTACTACTACACAACTGACACACATAGAACATTTGTAATAATATATGTCACTACAATATTCATATTAAATACATTCTGTACATAACTTGTAATTTAAATTGATTGTGATTCCTGGTTCCCTTGTAGTTGAATCAGGACACATATTCATTCATGCCAGTAATGAATACATATTGTTATTTGAAAAGTTATCAGTGACTTCTTTAAGATATTCTCATAGAGTGTTATATGTATGTGAGTGTCACAGTGTTGTCAAGAGTAGTGGATTAAATTAAATTGTTTATCTGTCTGTTGTTGTGACTTACACTTCACCATACACATACCCTAGACACATAACGTAGCATCACACTATTCCAGAATAATTCTGACTGAGATATATAGATATGTGGTAGCAAGTAAGGTTATCTATAATACACTACTCTTAATAGATATAGATACCTTCACAGCTGATCTCAGTCAGTACACTAAGTCCCCTATAAATATTTATAACATCCCACTTCACCACATATATTGGGGTCTCGCTCTTGGGATTTTGAATCTTTAACTATTAAAAATATTGGGGGTAATTCACTTCAGGGAATATAAGAATTAAAAGGTATCCTTGGGTGGAATTAAATAAGGTTGAGCTCACGGTGCCTGTGTTGTCCATTAGAGATTGAATTGTTGGTTAGACATTGTATAAATTTACCTGATAGACAATGGCGGACCTGGCCAAATTTCGATCTGCTGCGGTTCAGACTGCAAAAGAGTTAGGATTAGATGGGCAAGTTATGGTTGCCTATGTCACAACGGAATGTGACAAATTTATTGAACGCGAAGAAAGAAGATTAGAAAAGGAAGCCGAAAGAAGGTTAGAGGCTGACAGGGAAATGAAGAAGTTACAATTTGAAGCTGAGGCTGAGACTAAGAGGTTGCAAGCTGAGGCTGAGACTAAGAGGTTGCAAGCTGAGGCTGAGACTAAGAGGTTGCAGATTGAGGCTGACAAAGAGGCTAAGAAATTGGAAGCAGAAGAGAAGAAATTAGCTGCAGAAAGAGAAGAGAAGAAATTAGCTGCAGAAAGGGAAGAGAGGAAATTAGCTGCAGAAAGGGAAGCAGAAGATAAAAGATTACAAAGGGAACATGAGTTACGACTAAGGGAGTTTGAGTTTCAAGGCCATGCTCCTGAAAATGGTGCCAGTCCCTTTGCCTCTGATGCTACGGTTACTCAAGGAGCCTCAACCTCAGCTATGAATTTTCATTTAGATCATTTTGTTGAGAAAGACGATGATATTGAGAGCTATATAAATAGGTATGAACTATTAGCTACCACGTATGGGTTAGAGAGAGAAAGGTGGAGCTTAAAGTTATCTCAGGGACTTCGTGGGGCAGCTTATGAAGTTTTTGCAAAAATGAGCAGAGGTGATCAGGAAAATTATGACATGCTAAAGCAGGCTCTTTTGTTAAGGTATGAAAAGAATGCTGAATTTTACAGGAAAAAATTTAGGAATGCTAAACTACTGTCAGGTGAAACCTATCACCAGTTCTCTGCACGAATAGAGACATACTTGGAGAAATGGACTTCTCTGGGGAAAACCCAAGATCTTAAGGAAATGGTCCTTATAGAGCAACTAAGAGAGTCCATGGCTCCAGACCTGAGAAAGTTTCTCATGGAACAAGGTGCAGAGAGGCTGGGTGAGTTGCTAAATGTTGCTGAAAGGTATCAAGCAGCTCAAGCAGAGGTAACAGGTAATAAAAAGAAACAGGTGGATAACTTTAGGGCACCACAGAACTTTAATAAATTTGATCCTAAGGATCAAAATAAAGGTAAGCACCAATTTGATAGGCCACGGTATGAAAATAAAAATAAATTCCCACAATTCGATGAAAGGAAATATGATGAAAGAAAATCTTTCAACCAAGGAAAAAGGTGGTGTAAGAATTGTCAGATGGACAATCATGACACTGACCGTTGCAGAAGGAAACCTGTGTATATGGCAACCCTTCAGGTCAGGTCGACCTCAAGACAGGAGGAGGATATTATGTTAGATACCACTCCAGAAGAGATGAGGAAGGCACAGGCTGGGGATAAAACACTCAAGCCTTGTTTCAGAAAATTGTCAACTTGTCATACAACTCCAGGCAAGGGAGATTTTTACATGAAAAACAAGTTGATGTATAGGAAGACTGGAGCTAGATCCAATGGTCACGGACAGCTGGTTCTTCCAAAAAGATATAGGACAGACTTAATAAGGAGCCTACATGTGAAACCAGATGGGGACCATGAGAAGATAGGTACCATCATTCAAAAGGTGGCTCACAATTATTATTGGCCCAAAGCAAGATGGGACATTGAGAATTTTGTAGAAAGGTGTAGCATAGCACATGAGGGAACACCCACAAGTGGGAACATGGATCAGGACCTGGACACGCCACGGGGCAAAATTAGGCCTGATAATAAAAAGAAAAATAGATTTGATAAAGTGGACCAAATGGAATGGGAAGCCCCTTTTCACGGACAAGCTTCACTTAACTGTTTTACAATGGCCACTATGCGGAGAGTGCAAAAAGATGTCTTACCCCAGGATAAGCCGACAATCCCTCAATCGGACTTAAACAAACTGGAGGAAGAGGATGTAGAGAGGAAATCTCTCATCAAGAATTTTAAGTGGGGAGAAAGCCCCAAAAGAAAAATTGGTAGCGGTCGTTTGTGAATGATAATTCTGGGAGGAAAAATCATCACTATAAAGCTTCGAGTGGAAGAGACCATACCGGTGCATGGACAAATAGGTCCACACAATTAAAGGTCCATATGTAGCTTTGTTAAGAACGTGGACTGATGAAAAGGCAGAGGAAAACATTACATCTTCATACCAATATGTGAATGAGCTGACCACTCGGTTAAAAACTGGCTGGAAACTTGCCAATGAAAATTTGAAACAAGCCAGGAAGAAACATGCTGCCTATTATAACAGGAAGGCGAAAGACAGAAATTTGGCTGTGGGAGAGAAAGTACTGCTTCTTTTGCCCGGGAGTCAGAATAAGTTACAAATTGGATGGCAGGGTCCATATACAGTTCTAGAGAAGGTGTCTAGAACAAATTATAAGATAGATAAGAAGGGGAAAGAAAAAATCTATCATGTGAATCTCCTGAAGAAATATTTGGAAAGAGAACATCAGGAAGAGACACACTTGTTGACCTTGTCCATCGCCATGGAGATGAAAAAGGAACCACTTTCATCATTTGAATATCCATTACACCCCTGTGAGACAGCAGCACAGGTGAAAATCAGTACACATTTAACGAAAACTCAGAAAGAGAGAGTGCAACAGGTTCTAAATAATCATGCAGAGGTGTTAACAGACCGACCAGGGCATACAAACCTATTGGAATATGATATGAAACTAATAGACTCCACACCTGTCTGTATGAAACCATATTCGATTCCGTTTGCTAAGGAAAAAGCTTTGAAGGAAGAGATAGACTATCTGTTGAAGGAAGGAATTATTTCGCACAGTGAGTCTTCGTATAGTTCCGGTGTTGTACTCTTAAGGAAGCCCTCTGGAGAACATAGACTCTGTATAGATTACAGGAGACTGAATGCTATTACAGAAGGACAGGTGGATCCATTGCCGGATACAAATCAGCTGTTTGCCAGACTAAATAAAGCTAAATATTTCTCAAAAGTGGATCTGAGTAAAGGATACTATCAGATTCCAGTAAAGCCTGAGGTTAGACCATACCTAGCTTTTAGTACCTCAGAAGGACACTATGAGTTTAATAGATTGCCATTTGGATTGAAGAATGCGCCTAGTGTCTTCTCTAGAATGATGAGAAAATTATTGGATCCTCTGAATAATCCCTGTATAACAAATTTTATGGATGATATCCTTATAGCAACAGAAACATTTGAGGAACACATTGACTCTCTGAACATGCTGTTTGATCGACTTAGGGAGGCAAATTTAACAGCCCGACCAACCAAATGTTGCGTTGGATGTAAAGAATTGGAATTTTTGGGACACACAGTTTATCAGGGAAACATGACCCCTGACCCAAAGAATTTAGAGAAACTACAGAAAGCCCCGAGACCACAAACCAAGAAGGACGTGAGATCCTTTGTCTCATTATGTGGTTTCTACCAGAAGTATATCAAAAACTTTAATTCCATATGTGCACCGTTAACTGAATTGACACGTAAAGGACATCCAGATCGCATTACATGGACACCACAATGTGAAATGACTTACCAAGAATTGAAGGAAAAGCTCACAAGTAAACCCATTTTGAAATTACCTGACTTAAGTCAAGAATTCATAGTAAGGACGGATGCAAGTAATATTGGGTTAGGTGCAACTTTACTACAGAAATCAGATGCATTGGATGGGGAATTAAGCCCAGTGGCATATGCTAGCAGAAAGTTGAATAAAGCTGAAATCAACTACTCAACTAGCGAAAAAGAATGTCTTGCAGTAATATGGGCAATAAAGAAATTCAATATTTATCTATATGGGAAGGCATTTAAGTTGCAAACTGACCACAAACCTTTATCGTTTTTAGCACAGGCTAAGCATGAGAACTCTAGGTTACTCCGATGGTCTTTGCTTCTGGCTCCATATAATTTTAGCATTGAATATATATCTGGAAAAACCAATCTGGGAGCGGATTTTTTAAGCCGCCATCCGTGTGATGAGAATCACCGTAAACCCCAGAAATAATAATAAATTTCTCTATGTGTATATAGAATAAAGGACTGACATATAATGTCTGTTTTAAGAGGGGAGGTGTCATGAAATATTCTAATCCACATATATAAATTATTAGGTAAATATAAAGCCTAACAAATAAAATTAATAAAGAGAAGAGCAATGGTAAAATGACAGTGCTGTCACAAAGAATGTACTCGAAATCCCCCTTGTTTTCTGCTTCGTCTGCAAATTGTAACGCTTTCACGTTGATATAAAAGCTTACTGTATTATTACCCGCCTTCTTCAATGAAACGTGTGCTGCATTTCTAAGAAAAACATTGAGACGTACTGCGTAATGACCTAAATTAATCCTAACATTAATTATACTGCGTTACCAAAACGAACGAACAGATGGACAAAAGGATAAAAAGAGAAGGGAGAGGCAGAAAGCCGAACACTAAACAAGCTTCGCGCGATACGCAAATGCTGCCATCACGCGTGTAAGTCTACATGCACTAATTTTTTTTCAGACGGACAGTGATAAAATACACTACCCTTTCCCAGAGTTAGGTTTATAAATCATAACAAACTCTTATTAGAAAAGATAACATTAGATGGGTTTACGGTTGAAAACATAACAGTACCCAGACAGCACATCTTCGAAACAGGAGGTAGAAGAAATTGCATATTTTGAACGCAGCCACGTAGCTCCTTTAAATTAGTATTTTTGGGTTCCTTAGGGCTTGCTGACAAATAATATGTAAAACGTTACGCAAATAGTCCAGGAATTAATAAATTATACCCAAAATAAAATATTGGGGGTGCCTGACAGCATAAAATCATTTCTGCTCATAAAATTTTTTATAACGTGTTTGAAAAAAACCTTACGTTACAGAAATAGCCTACCATGTAAACTCCAAATTGATTGGAGCGCAACAAATGAAAGCCTAACCACGATTGGTCGGGCTATAAATACTATCTTGGTTGTTAGGGGAGACGGGAAAAGATAACATTTTTTCAAACACTTGTCGAAACGTGGCTCATTGGCCAGACTCGCTGATATACTCACTTAGGAGCGTTAGTTCGAGACCACTAGTTCAAATAAGCTTGATAAAGCACAGTGCGTTGAAGCCAGCTCATATTTTTGCTAAATAAAAGCCTGGAACATAAGCAGATGGGAATTTGTGCCAGTATTTGTGCCAGAATTCATTGCTAATCAACGTATCTGTGTTTATTTCCATGAATTGTGGTAAGCTTGAACCATTCAGTATCTTTTAATGAAAATTGAATGTGAATTGTTGATTTATGCCTGTATATATATGTGTAGTTCAGTGGCAAACGTGAGGTAAAGCCTATAATGCTCCAGCCTGAACAGAGGGTGTCGGAGAGAAGTAAAACGGCATGGAATGGCCAAATAGTACACTGACACCTGGATGATTGACTAGAAAGAAATAATGCTGGAAGTGCAGAGGCGTAGTAACCATTAAGAAGGGTAATACTGGAATAAAGTATTTCAAATGAAGCTGACTGTTGGCCTAACGCTCTGAACGCAATGTTTGTGCTGTATTGTGATCAGTGTAAAAGAGAATATAAATTAGTTATGAAGTAGAAGGTACATCCTTCTTGATTTCAGGGACAGTGGTCTTGATGGTACTGAGCAGCACCTGGTCAGAGATTTGCTGAATCCAGAGTCGGACAGCATACTCCTTGGTCTTTTTAGCTATCAGTGAGGTGTCTCCTGAGCCCAGAGGAGAATTCGAGCAGAGGAGTCCTTTCCTGCCGCCATCACGCCAGATAAGCGAATTGGCCAGCTGAGCTCAACATTATGTCCCCTCATCTTGAAATAACTTTATAAAAATACATTCAGAGGGGAATTTACTTGTCTTAAAATCAGGAACTGTGAACATCTCCAATACTAGTCCCTAAAGACAAACTATTGAAGTCATGATGACAAATACCAACAGAGCTTGAACAAAACAAAACCAGTATTACCTCATTTTACTACTACACAACTGACACACATAGAACATTTGTAATAATATATGTCACTACAATATTCATATTAAATACATTCTGTACATAACTTGTAATTTAAATTGATTGTGATTCCTGGTTCCCTTGTAGTTGAATCAGGACACATATTCATTCATGCCAGTAATGAATACATATTGTTATTTGAAAGTTATCAGTGACTTCTTTAAGATATTCTCATAGAGTGTTATATGTATGTGAGTGTCACAGTGTTGTTAAGAGTAGTGGATTAAATTAAATTGTTTATCTGTCTGTTGTTGTGACTTACACTTCACCATACACATACCCTAGACACATAACGTAGCATCACACTATTCCAGAATAATTCTGACTGAGATATATAGATATGTGGTAGCAAGTAAGGTTATCTATAATACACTACTCTTAATAGATATAGATACCTTCACAGCTGATCTCAGTCAGTACACTAAGTTCCCTATAAATATTTATAACATCCCACTTCACCACATTCCCATCAAGTACCACACTGCAAACCTACCAACAGATCCTGAGAAACAATTATAGGCAAGAATGGCTAAACCAGTGGGCTTCCTCCCAGACAGGGCGTCAATTCTTCATACATCAAGCTAAACCAAACCCTCAAGATCCAGTTAAACAACTGAAAAGAAGAGATCAGAGTCTAATTTTCCAGCTGAGAACAGGCCATGCCCTAGTCAATAAACATTTAAATAGAATAGACCCATTACGTGAACCAAACTGTAGGCACTGCCACCACCATGAGGAATCAGTTGAACACCTACTGTTAAAGTGCCCAAGACTAACAGACCTGCGACACCAGCTACTCCCATCGCACCCAACCATCCACAATACACTCTACACATCATCACAACAACTGAGGAAGACTTGCACCTTTGTCAGAGAGGCAATGGGCTGTCAAGAGCTACCTGCTCACAGCTAAAGGGATTATATATCATCCCTTCTTACCGTTGCCAGGTTATCCATTCTTATCAACTTCTGCTACTTTCGGATTGTCCATCTTTTGTCCCTTTTTGCGGCTTTTAGGTTGTCCATTTTATCCCTTCCAGTTGCTTTCAGGTTGTCCATTTTATTCCCTTTCGAAAATGCCCCTGAGTTCTACTAGTGGTGTTTACTGTAACGAATTGCATGATGGGGTTGCCAGCCCGATGTGCAATCTCGATTACAGGAAGGGTTGGGATTTTTTTTTTTTTTTCCTCTACTGAGATCCTTAGAAACCACTTGGAGCTGGAGTATACATTTTTTCGGCTTATTGATAGCAAAAATCAGCTCCTAATTGTTAGTAAATAAAATAGAAAATTAGACAGAAATAAAACAGAGCAATGGTAGTAAATTAAATAGTAAAATAAAAAAAAATGTTAACTCTTTGACTCCACAATTATTTTCAACCCTGTGCCGTAATTTTAATTCGTGATAGACTAAAAACAACGCTCAGAGAGTTGTTTTTATCACGGGTGTCAAACCTGACCAACGCTCTGAGCGTTGTTCCGGAGACAAAGAGTTAATCCAGCAAAATTTAGCAAATAATTGACAGTGCGCCGTTCAACCTAGACGGTAGTACGTCGGTTATATCAGAGGGCAATTAGCATTAAAACATAAGATAACTCCGCAAATTCTAGTACAGGGTTGATAAATACTTAACACTCGAAAGGACTACTCGTATCTATCAGCTAGCAAGATGAACCCCTGATGAAGGACTGCTAACTAGTCCGACAACAAAATCGTCGAGTGCTAATAAAATGTGATGGGACTTTCTACCACACCATTTTCGAATTTCGTTTCTTTATTATCATCTCTTTCATTCTTTATAGCAATACTAATTAATTTTGACAGCATTCAATCTGTTGCTTGCATCAAGCTATAGCAGTCTATAGCGCGTCGAATTCCACAGCATCTTCTTTCTTTGATCCATAACCGCCAACCGTCAAAGCAGTCAGCGGCCATCACGCCTGGTGGCGCCTTGTAGGGCAGCAACAAATTGATTCCACTTTGCTCAGTCGGCGGCCATCCTTCGTACAGTGCCCCAACTGTGGTTCATTCTTTGCATCTCAGCTTCCACAGTTCTCCGCCAAGTTGTTTTTGGTCGGCCTCTCTTTCGCTTTCCCTCGGGGGTCCATAGCATAGCTGTTCTTGTGATGGTATCAGGGTCCCTTCTGAGGACGTGGCCAACCCAACTCCAGCGTCTGCCAGCTATGATGGTGTGCATGTCCTCCTGGTTACTCCGAATAAGTAGTTCTTGGTTGCTGATGGTATTTGGCCAAAAGATTCGGAGAATTTTCCTTAGGCATATTGTGTGGAAGGAGGACAGTTTCGACATTTCCTTCTCTGTTACTCTCCAACATTCCGCACCATAGAGAAGCACAGAAAGTACACAGCTCTCATACAGTCTTAATATGGTGTTTGTGCTGTACTGGGAAGACTTCCAAATGTTGTTGAGAATAGCAAAGGCTGTTCTCGCTTTATTCATTCTGTTGTTAATGTCCTTGCTTGTTCCGCCGTCAGGTGTTACTATGCATCCTAGGTAAGTAAATGTGTCTGTCTGTTCTAACTTCTGGTTCCTTACTGTTATTGGCTCAGGATTGCCCACATTTAGTGTCATGACCTCTGTCTTCTTCAGATTGATGTTCAGGCCAACCTGCTGGCCATATTTATTCAGTCTATCGGTTTTGTCTTGAATGTGTTGATATGAATGCATGGATGGACCATAACTATCGGAATCAAGATTAATTTTGAAATATGATTTATAACACCAACTCTGACTGCCACCAGGTAGTCATCCTCACAGATGCACTGTCTGTCCTGCAAGCTCTCAAGGGTGGTAAACTCCCGCATCTGAGAAATGAACTAAACAAGGTAGCTGCCAAAAAGAGAACCATACTTCAGTGGGTACCATCTCATTGTGGTGTACCCGGAAATGAAAAGGCAGATAAACTTGCGAAAAAGGGAGGAGAATGTGAACAAGAAGATAATGAAGTCACATACTTTGAGAAAAAGAGAGCTATCCAGACTATCAGAAGAGAACAGAACCAACCCAAAGACCACTATCTCACTCTCGACCGGCAGGGACAGATAACTATTTTTCGACTCAGGACAGGGCATAACAAACTGAATAAACACATGCACAAGCTACGATTGTCTGCTTCACCACTGTGCACATGTGGATTAAATGAACAAACTGCTGAGCATGTTCTACAGGATTGTCCTCTGTATGACCAGTTAAGAAAGATATACTGGCCCAATGACTCAACACTAAACTCAAAGCTATATGGAGTTAAAGAGGAACTTCAAACAACAGTCGAATTCATCATGAGAACTCGTCTGACGGTGTAATCATCAAAGATGCGATCGCAAGAAGAAGAAGAAGATTCATTTTGAAGTATTTTTTTTAACCAGTTTGTAAAACATGTTGTGGCCGACTTTCCTTTGTGGTTAACTTTGGCTAATGAAGACGCCCTTTCTCCTTTAGAAAGTCTAGGATTATGTTAAGCTCAGGTCTGATCTCATGCATCATCTTTTCATTTCTGGTGTTCTCTATTGGCTGACGAGCGGACCGGGCGCGTATTCATTCATAACCCTCCACTCCCAAAGGAGCATAGGCTTTCAACAAACACATGCCAAGTCCTCCTGTCACGTGCCATCATCTCAAGTTCTTTCCACGTTCTCCTCATCATTTTCACCTCTGTTTCCAGCTCTCTTCTCCATGTGCTTCTTGGTCTAACTCTGCCTCTTTTGCCCTGGGGGTTCCCGAACAAGGACTGCCTTGTAATGCTATCAACAGGTTTCCTCAGTGTGTGTCCTATCCATCGCCATCGTCTTCTTCTCATCTCTTGTTCCACTGGCACTTGTCTAGTTCTTGTCATCAGTTCCACGTTGGTAACCTTGTCATACCATTTTAATCCCTCTGTTCTACGCAAGCACCCATTTATGAAAGTCTGTAGCTTTTTGGTTGTTGTCTTTGTTGTTCTCCGTGTCTCAGAGCCATACAATAGGACTGACTTCACATTTGAGTTGAAGATTCTTATTGTCGTGTTGGATCCGATTTCTCTTGATCTCCATATATTTCCCAATGCAATGAAAGCTCCTCTTGCTTTTTTTGTATTTTTAGTTTGATATCACTGTCTGTCCCTCCAACTTTGTCTATATTGCTGCCAAGATATGTGTACCATTCTACATCTTGTATTGGTGTTTCTTTAAGTTCAACCCTATTATCATTACATGCATTTATTCTCATTATTTTTGTCTTTTCCCTGGGTATTTACAGACCCAATTGCTGTGACCTCTCATCGAGTGTTTTCAATTTGTCCTGCATCTGATTACGGTTATGGGACAGAAGAGCCAAGTCATCAGCAAAATCCAGATCATCCAACTGCTTAGTCAGAGTCCACTGGATGCCATTTATGTTGTGTGTTGTCGATGTTCTCATCATCCAGTCTATTGCTAGTAAGAAAAGAAATGGAGACAAGAGGCATCCCTGTCGCACTCCTGTTCTTATCCCAAACGGTTCTGTAAGCTGTCCTTCGTGAAGAACTCTGCATGTCATGTCTTCATATGTTTTCTTTATTAAATTAATGATCTTCAGGGGAACTCCATAATGCCTCATCAATTTCCAAAGTGATTCTCTGTCTACACTGTCAAATGCCTTTTTGTAGTCCACAAACCCGATGTATAGTGGTGAATTCCATTCCAGACTTTGTTCAACTATTATTCTCAAAGTGGCTATCTGGTCTGTACATGATCTGTTTTGTCGAAAACCTGCTTGTTCATCTCTCGTATGTTACCGGGGCCCGAAAGGGGAGCAAAGAATAGTAACACTGTTCCCTTCCATGCATGTCGTAGAAAGCGACTAAGAAGGGTTGGGCATGGGGCTGGTTACCCCATCCTGTAAACAATTTAAACCACACAAACTTCAACAAACATGGACAAGTCAATTAAGGAAAATAAAACACAGCCATCCAAGACAGGGGAAGGTCCTCTCGCAGGGAGGCGTATGATGCAACACAGAGAAAGCCGAAAGGAGTCTGTGTTACTGACTAACCTTCTTTCTTCTTGGAGAACTTCCAGATTTGGCACCTGGAATGTTCGGACATTAAGCAAACAAGGGAAAGTGGCACAAGTAGCAGCAGAAATGAGGGAATATAAAATCGAGGTTCTGAGAATGTGTGAAACAAAGTGAAAGGTGGTAGACAAGAAGAAACTTATCACAGGTGAATTGGTGCTGTCCTCAGGACATGAAGACGAAATTTCACACCACAGTGAAGGGGTAGCTCTTATGATATCTTAAGAAGCACAGAAAGCACTCATTGAATGGGAAGCTGTTGGACCCAGAATAATAACAGCTACTTTTAAAACAGCTAAAAAGAAAATAAATGTAAATGTCATCCAATGTTATGCACCAACTAATGACAAAGAAGAGTCTGTGAAAGAAGCATTTTATACTAGACTACAGGAAATTATGGAAAAAGTTAAAAGAAGAGACATCACAATTTTGATGGGTGACATGAATGCAAAGATAGGTACAGTCAACACCGGCTTTGAAGAAGTCATGGGAAAACATGGGCTAGGAATAATGAATGAAAATGGGAACTACAAATTCTCAAACTTCTGTGCTTCAAATCAACTGGCTATAGGAGGAAGCATGTTTCCACATAAGAGAATACACAAGGCAACATGGATATCACCAGACCATAGAACAGAAAATCGGATTGATCATATATGCATAAACAAAAAGTTTAGAACATCATTGCAGGATGTAAACGAAGGTATATAGAGGGGCAGATGTGGCTTCAGATCACCACCTTCTGATAGCCAAAGTAAAAATGAAACTCAAGAGATATGCACCAATGCAAAATTATAGACAACAATTTAATGTAGGACATCTAAGAAATCAAGAAACAAGAGACAAATTTGCGGTCACAATATCCAAGAAATTCCAAGTGCTCCAGCAGCTGGAAGATGTAGAGAATACAGAAGACTATTGGCAGCAAATCAAAACGGTATGGAATGAGACATGTGAAGAAATACTGGGGAAAAGGGAACGACAACAAAAAGCATGGATAACAACAGAAACCATCAATAAGATAAAAGACAGAAGAAAACAAGAAAGCAGATTTAAACACAAGCAAAACCAGAAGTTCCAAAGCCAAGGCCCAAGAAGTGTACACAGAAGCAAACGAAGAAGTAAAAAGAAGTATCAAAAAAGACAAGAGGAAGTATATTGAGGAGTTGGCAAGAGAGACAGAAGATGCTGCAGCCAAAGGAAATATGAGAGAACTGTATAGCAGCACAAAGAAGCTAACAGGGAAATACAAGCAAACAAGTTGCCTCATAAAAGACAAGAATGGAAAACTGCTCAGCAATATACAAGAGCAAATGAAGAGGTGGACAGAATATTTTGAGGACCTTCTCAATAGACCAGCTCCACAAAACCCCCTGGACATCCAGCTAGCAGAAGAAGAGCTATAAATTAACGAAGGAAGAAATAAAGACAGCCATAAAGCTTCTAAGAGATGGAAAAGCGTCTGGACCTGATGGCATTCCAGCAGAGGCCATCGAAGCAGATATCGACACTGCTACAAAGATATTATATAAATTACTTGGTAAAGTCTGGGAAAAGAATGAGATACCAGCAGAATGGAAGGAAGGATATCTGGTTAAGTTGCCTAAGAAGGGAAATTTACAAGAGTGCACAAATTATAGAGGAATAATGTTACTATCAGTGCCAGGAAAAGTATTAAACAGGATTATCCTTGGGCGCGTATGAAAGCTTAAAAAAGACACTTTTCCCCGTTACTACCGCTACAGCTCTCACATATTTTGGTTTAGCTCTGGCACAATCTTCACTTTCTGGCGCCAGTATTAAAAAATTGCCGGCTCCTTCGGATTATTAACGTTTCGGTTTATATGGCGTTCGGATTATCGACGCACTATTTTATATAACTTAACTGCTAAGATCCTATTGTATGGCTCTGAGACATGGAGAACAACAAAAACAACAACCAAAAAGCTACAGACTTTTATAAACGTGTGCTTGCGTAGAATAGAAGGACTGAAATGGTATGACAAAGTCACAAATGTGGAATTGATGACAAGAACCAGACAAGTGCCAGTGGAACAAGAGTTGAGAAGAAGACGCTGGCGATGGACACCACATTGAGGAAACCTGTTGATAGCATTTCAAGGCAGTCCGTGTTTTGGAATCCACAGGGAAAGAGAGGCAGAGGTAGACAAAAAAACACATGGAGAAGAGAACTGGAAACAGAGGTGAAAATGATGAGGAAAACATGGAAAGAACTTGAGCGGATGGCACAGGACAGGAAGACTTGGCATGTGTTTGTTGAAGGCCTATGCTCCTTGGGGAGCTAAAGGGTATTGATGATGATAACTGCTAAGATATGTATTTTATCGCTTTCCGATTTGAGCCAGGATTCGGACTTATGTCATGTGCTTTTTGGTGAAAATAAAAATAATTAAAAGCAAGTTTATTTCAGTTTCAAGTACTATAATAAAATGAGCTCAGGGTTTTTCAGAAACAGCTGCTCTGGCTAACAATATTCGTTTCGAGTGATTTGTACCTTCTCCTTCTTCTTTGGGTGACAAAGTAATCAGTGAACATCACGCCCGGTGACGTCTTGTAGGGCAGCAACAAACTGCTTCCACTTTGTTTGTTCGGCAGCCAGTCTATCGTGTGGTGCCCCGGCTCGGGTTCATGCTAAGCATCCCTGCCTCCACAGTTCTCCGCCAGGAAGCCTTTGGCCGGCTTTGCTTTCGCTTTCCTTCTGGAGTCCATTCATAGCATGGTAGTTCTGGTGATGGTGTCAGGGTCTTATCTGAGGATGTGGCCAATCCAATTCCAGCGTCTACCCGCTATGATGGTACGCATGTCTTCTTGGTGGTTCCGAGTTAGCGGTTCTTGGTTGGTGTCGTACAGATAGGTTGTGAGTTATTTTTGGCCCGTCTGAGTAGAGTGGATGGTGATAGGTACTTGAGAAAGGTGTGAGAAATAGATTTCACGGGTGGTATTTTAAGGAAATAGATATGTCTCTAGAATGAGTAAGTTTCTCTATTCCAGCCTATCTATACGACTATAATTTAGTACAAGTCAACCTTGCCTTCCTCATACATATAAATATAAGTTTAACTACACACACACGCACAGCGATGGGACAACAAGACACACAAACGTGAGAAACTACGGATACTTGGGTATGGGTCTGACCAACACACAAAGTTAAGTTTCTTTGTTGTTTATTATCCTTTAAACTTGACAACACCAAATATCTAAAGAAAGATCAAATAAAAATCAGATTACATACATATGAAGTAGCAGAATAAATATGCCCTCCCCTTATGGAGAAAAGAACCCACAAAGTGAATAACCCAAAGGTCTAAGGTTTGCACTATGTTACAGAGTAGACAGTAAAGTAAGCAAGTTCCTATTATATGCTACCCAGTAAAGTAAACAAGTTTAAGCACATCCTATGTTGGTAAATTCTCTGAAACAAAGAAAAATACTCACGCACTCTTTCATACTGTGGCCACTCAATCACTCTTACCTACTCTTGGTGATATCCCTTGGAAATGCAATTATTCTTGAATATATAAAATGTCAGGTTCACTTCCCAAATTGGCCCCAGTCCATCCTCTAACAAATAAAGACTAGTGAGGTGAACGCCGAATCTGGTGTTTTGTTTTCCTGGATGAACAAAATGTCACCGCCAATAGTTGATGTAGGACCGTGCTCTTGGGGTCCACAGTTGAGGAAAATACTTCCAGTATTGGGAAACATCTGGTTGCAAAAAAATGTTACCAATGATGATGATGATAATCCTATCGGACAACTCTATGTTAGAGCTCCGATTCTTGCACAGCGTAAAATTTGGATAAATCCTAAAAATACGACTGTCAGAAGTCGGGAACATTAATGTTATTTTGTACACCCCAGTGGGCTGGTAAAAATTGGAAAAATATCTGGGTTTGGTAAGTCCAGTTAAACTTATAAGTTAAAATGATTCTCATGTATCTTTGGCTAATACTCGCTCACAAATGAAATTGGTGACGCACAAGCCAAGAAAAAGAGACAACATTAACCAATCAGTAAAAAAAAAAAGACCGCCGGACGCTCTTGATCAGGTCTGCTGGGAATATAAGAAAAACATTTATGGAAAAATGCTACTATTCTATATAGCTACATATATGCACACAGACGGCGACAAGACGATATCTTATCCACTCCGTCAGTCCTGATTAAATTTAAAACGCAGACGGTGTTTTTCTTTACGCCTCCACGGTCAGCCTTCGCTAGCGCTGAGTTTTTAGGTCGGAGGGAGTTATATAACTCTCCCGCCCCTTGCTCGCGCCGGCAGTCAGCGTACAATGTTAATTATTATTTAATGATCCATATGCGCACTTACACAAAGTATCGCCTGTCTTTAATAGCTATTAAATTGTCGGCGTCTGTTAGTCATCGTATGGTATTAAAATAATAGGCACTTATAATAAATACGCACAATGAAATAAAGCGTGAATTCTTTTCTGTCACTATCAGTCGCGCCTAGCATATAAACCAGTCAGCTAAAACCGTCTCTTCTTGTGTGAGAAAGCGTGTGGTGAAAATTAACATTATAACTGAACATCTGGTATGAAATAGCTACGCGTTATTTTATTTCACTAGTTTTAACAGCTAGAAAATCTAAGTGAATTATAATGGTAAAAGCTAACACTTTTAAACACGTAAGCACTAGTTTCTATTACCAGAAAATCAGAATGAAAAATCCCCACGAATGCTAATAACACATTTTCCACAATAATGGTTCTAGAACTGCGTGCTTAGACTATCCAAAAATTCTGAGTGACAACTGATAGCAGGTTTAAGAAAACACAGTTTATATATCATTATATTTCTCTGATCTATCGATGATGTTACTTTTCGCGTTACTATGTGTAACGAAGAATCAGAAACAGAGTTACAAGATAAAGGCTTACGGCCGGTCTTCCGTCGAGCGCTTTCGACCGGCATCAAAAGACTTATTACTGTAACGGGCTTCTCTAAGATTTTGCCCCGCGACTCGACATCAAAGAGTACTCTGGGGAATTTTGGATTTCCCTTCATAGACTTCAAAAGATTCTATGTTTTTCACGTGTGGTCTGTCAGGTATTGTATGATTGACAGATAAGCTCGCGTGAGAAGACGAGGTAAACAAACCTGATTCGCTTCCTGTTATGACGGGCAGGTCACGAAAGTTTGTAAACACTTCATTTGCTTATGTTCAAAGAAAAGAGGCGGGACGAAAAAGTACGCTTGTGTAAGTAAACACAGGCAGTAAATGCTTGGTTTTGCTAGCAAATCATGGAGCGCTACGAGATTTACAAAGACTGTCAGATTACTGTAGGCTCTTTTTCCATTATACGTCACAGTTGGTAATGGTGCTTGGCCATAAAATTCGAAGAATGTTCCTTAGGCAGGTTGTGTGGAAAGAGGACAGTTTGGATATCTTTTCTGTTGCTCTCCAGCATTCTGCACCGTACAGATGTACAGAAATGTACGCAGCTCTCGTATATTTTAAATTTGGTGTTTGTACTGTACCGAGAAGATTTCCAGATGTTGTTTAGATTGGCTTCACTTAAAAAAAACTATTTTGGATTTTTAAACCTTATTTTTCCAGTTAGTGCTAATGCCGAGAGCTGAAAGTGACTGCTAAATTAAAAACATTTGTATTTTCATGTTGACAGATTTCCCATATGTGTCCAGCAAAATTACTTCACCACCTCCATCATTCTTGTTCAAGCAACCAATCGATTATTCAATAAATCAGTAGGTCGGTTTGGTTTGGTTTGGTCTGGTTTGGTTTTAAGGACCATCTTCATTGCACACGGACAACTCCATCAATGCTCCGATCTCCTCTCTTAGATTACACAAAGAGGATCTCAGCACAGTGCACGAACTCCGTAGCACCAACAAGAATCCCAATGTGCGTATACTGGAATCACAAATTCTATAAATATTTTTGTGGTCGGAAGGTTTCTATGTGTTTTTTTTAAATTGTGCCAGGGCAGCGGCCGTATGGCGTACTATTTACGATTTCCAACTGCCGAGGGATTTTTAACATGCACAACTTGCACACAGGACCTCCTATTTTTTTCCACCCTTATTCGAGAAGGCTAGGCATCCGATCTCAATACCCAGGAGACGGGGGGGGGGGGGGGGGGGGGGGGGGGTATGACATCATTAGGACCACTGGTTCTGAAAAAGATTTCCATAAATTATATTCCCTCCACTGAGACTCGAACCTGGTACCTTTATAATTCGATGCGGACGCCATACCTCTTAGCCACTCTGACCCACTACTCGGTCTAGTAGGTCAGTTAATCAAAGTCAACCACTCAATCAGTAAACCAAAAAAGTCAGTTATGTACCGTTTGCTTCTTTGGGCGCCTAGGTCAGCAATCATATAATTTCCTTAGTAAATAAAGTGTGTCTGTAACTTCTCGCTCCTCCTCTCTCTCT
This sequence comes from Oreohelix idahoensis, assembly GCA_024509875.1. Classification (NCBI taxonomy): domain Eukaryota; kingdom Metazoa; phylum Mollusca; class Gastropoda; order Stylommatophora; family Oreohelicidae; genus Oreohelix; species Oreohelix idahoensis. The sequence continues at coordinate 177,172 of JAMPIV010010059.1, read as the reverse complement.
CTCGCTCTCTCTCTCTTTCTTTCTGTCTCTCTCTCGCTCTCTGTCTCTCTCTTTCTGTCTCTCTCTCTATCTCTGTCTCTCTCTCTATCTCTCTATCTCTCTCTCTATCTCTGTCTCTCTCTCTAATCTCTGTCTCTCTCTCTATCTCTCTCTCTCTCTATCTCTCTCTATCTCTGTCTCTCTCTCTGTCTCTCTCTCTCTTTCTCTGTCTCTCTCTCTTTCTCTCTCTATCTCTGTCTCTCTATCTCTGTCTCTCTCTCTATCTCTGTCTCTCTCTGTCTCTCTCTTTCTATCTCTGTCACTCTCCTGTTTTTCACAAAATGGAGCAATTCAGCCACACATCGCTCTATCGAGAGGCCACAGGTATTATCCGACAACCAGTGTAACTACTAGTGGAAGAAAGAAAAGGATATTGAAAGCAGATTCGACCAATTCCATCAGCTTTACAGGCACTAGCAGGCCATCCTTTTCCCCTTGAGAACTGGCCACTGCAGATTATCAGACCACCTGTATCGCCCCAGGATATCTTACATTCATTAATGTTCATGTGGAGCTGGAATCAAGACTCCGGAGCACATTCTTCAAAACTGCCCAGTCAGAGTGTGCAGAGCTGAAGCAAAAGCTATGCCACTGGCGCTTGGACCCGAAGAAGACTGTGGACTTATCCTGGCGACAGGCCTGCATATTTAGCATGATTAAAGACCTGAACGCAGAAGTGGAAGATTGCAGACACAACTTCAGTCGTCTTTAGACACTCTGTTAAAAACTGTGGTGGACAATGGCCTAGTTATATCACCGTGGGATCGAGGTCCAGGAGAACAAATTTAGTGACGTCATAATATCACTCACAAGAAAGATAATGAGATCCGTGGTTAGCTTTTAGTGTGGGAGTAAGAAACAGGGTAGCAGCGATCTACCACGTGTGTCGATTATGGAACTAGCAGCTAATTTTTGTTGTTGTTGACAAGATAATAGCTTTCTCTTGACTGTGTAATATGGTAAGAGACGAAGAAAGAATAGAACCACCCACCTGTCCTAAATGTAGCGTGATCTTGTCTATAATTTCAATCCTTGTATTCTACATAAGCACCAATTTATGAAAGACGGACCCTGTTTCTAGGTTGAACTGGGCTCGCCTCGCCGAAACGAGGCAAAATTTTATTTAAAGAAACAAAAATTAACAAAAAACAACACAGCCTTTAACTTCTGTCCGAGTAAATATGACAACTTGGTTTCTAAAACACATCGTTTATCGCTGTCCCTGTTGTTGGTAGACGCCAAAAAAAGTATCTGAATTAAAGCAACTCAATCATTCTGCCATTTTATCATAAGAAAACAAAGTATTAACGTATACTTTTGTTAATATGTATTCAAATATGGGGGGGGGGGGGGGGGGGGCGGGGTTTTTTTGAGTGAGTTACATTAAATTCGGTTAATGTGACTTCATTAAATTTCTATTCCAAAGCAACTAAGAATCTAAATGTTATGCCAAGATGCCAATGTTGATCTGATGAAGTGCCAATAGAACAAGACATGAGAAGAAGCACACACATTGAGGGAAACCTGTTAATAAAATTACAAGCCAGTCGTTGTTTTTTGGAATCTCCAGAATAAGAGAGATAGAGAGATACGGAAAACACAAGTGGAAAGGAAATACAGACATATTTTAAAGGGAAAATGAAGACATGGAAAGAACTGAACGAACGGCACAAGACAGGACGGCCTGGCATGAATTTGTTGAAGAGCTTTACTCAGGGAGTTTAAAGGTTTTAAAAAAAAAAGTGGAATGAACGACTGACTAATAGACTATTCCTCTTTGTCATTTAACAAGATTATCATGTGTTTGTTTATTTATTTATGTTGTCTGTTCGTCCGCGTTTTCGTTGTAATAAATAATTGCTGGTTTCTCGCGGCACAGGTGCCGGTATCGACACGCTTCAGGCTACTCAGCTGTAAATGGGTACCTGACTTTGCATTTAAGCTAGTGAAGGAAAAGGCGGCGAGGCACGGAACTGGGCACCCCCACCTCTCGATGCCGGACCTAGTACAGTGAAGTCTCTAACACTTCACTCCTCTACGGCAGTCTCTGCAATGGGACTACCTTGACCTTTTTTCAATAATTGCATCATAAATATAAATAAAACACGACTATATTGCCAACTCATTCTCACACTCGGTACTAAATAAATTGTTGTACGTCAAACTTAAAAAAAAAAACATCATAAATAAATAAATGAACAACATTGTGAGATAAAGAGCTACTGAAAAACTGGAAAAAGATTCTAGCCTAAGGTTGGAGAAGATCCAAATCAGGTGTTCGCAACCTGGGGTACGGGGTTTGGTTTGGTTTTAAGGACTATCTTCATTGCACATGGACAACTCCATCAGTGCTCCCGATCTCCTCCCTTAGATCACAGAACTCCGTAGTAGCGGCGATAATCCCAAAGTGTGTATACAGGAATCAGACATTCTATAAACATTTTTGTGGTGGGTAGGTTTCTAATTTTTAAATTTTGCCAGGGCAGCGGCCTTATGGCCTACTCTGTATGATTTCCAACTCCCGTGGGATTTTTAACGTACGCAACTTGCACACGGGGCCTCCTATTTTTTTGCCCTTATCCGAGAAGGCTAGACATCCGATCTCACTACCCAGGAGACCAGGGGGGAGTATGACACCATTAGGACCACTGGTTCTGAAAAATCATTTCCATACATTAAATTCCCTCAACTGGGAATCGAACCCTTTACCTCTACACCTCGAGGTGTTATACCATACCTCTTAGCCACTCCGACCACAGGGATGCGGGGAATATTTAGTAAATAAGTATATTATCCTATTGAAGTATTCCAAAAGCAGTTGTGTGAGTGAACACATCTGTGGATTGGAAATAGAAATACAATGCAGAAACAATCTGGAGGCTGAACATAGCGTGCAGATATCTATTTCAAAAACGGTACCAAGAATAAAATTGTTGGTTGACAAGAAACGAAATCAAGTGACTCATTAATTTCACTGTGTTATGATAAACATTTGACAAAATTAGGATACTCAAAATATTCTTATGTACCGAATACAATTTTCCCTATGAACAATTAATTAATCTATTTATTTGTTTTCTTATACATATATACATGTACGTTGGTAAATTCTCTAAATTATTTCTTCTCATATTGAATAGAGAGTACGGAAAATGTTTATTAAAAGCCAAGAGGAAACCCTATTTAGAGCATTATACAAATTAATTGATTGTATGTGTGTTTGTCCGAGCGCGCACATATATGCTTGTATGTTGGTGAGCTCTTTTACGAGTGCAAGTAGTCTTCTCATGAATATATTCTCCAAACGTTATAAGTTTTGACAGATTTTTTTAAAATGGAATGAGCTCAACTTTAATCTTATAAATCAGATTACTTGTTTAACGTCAGATCAAAGAAGTGACGGGACTCAGACTTATCTTTCACTAAATACACGATTGAAGATAACGCCACACGCGGATTTGAAAGGTGTGTATTCCATAAACATTGACATTATTACCACGTGTATATTCATTCCGGTGCTATTAGTTATACCATCTGGGTTTCGTATTAGCGGAAAAGGTCAGTGGCAGACACAGATGTATTTATGAGATCTCTGTCTGTCTGAATGGAAATAATATAAATTGCGTAATTTATAGCATGCCTTTTTTTTTAGCGCCGCATTCTGGAATGCTTAAACGGAGAACTCGCTCGCACACAATGATACTCCAGGCGCCCCTAAAGTTTCGCACCTGAGTAAACCATTATCTGATTGCCTATGTTTGACTTATGGCAACGCCACATGCGCGCGTGTGTGGTGTCTATGCCTGGTTTTCTCCTCGCGAATACTGGATGTGTAATGACCAGTTTGAAACGCACCAACAAGTTTATCCGTTAGGTCCAGGAACTAATAGAGAATTAAATTAGAACGAGTAGCGGTGGTCTATGGGCATAAACTAGAGTAAAGGAAGGTTGAAAAATAAACTTCAAGAGAATGATCACGGCAGAAGCGTTAACCGTAAAGTTGGAAGGGAGTGGTATTGCTATTAGCACAAATCGTAAAGATTAAAAAAAAGGATCTACTGGTGATGTTAACAGCTAAGATGGTAACATAAAAATGAAAATAAGGATGTCAACAGGGTGGTAACTTTAAGTTAATGGTAATGTTAGCAGCTATATTGTGAAGCTGAATTGTTAACAACGCGGACAGTAAAATTAAAAGGTGATAATGTTAACATAGAGTAAAACTGTCTTGAATAACAGTAGACTAAAGCACTAGCCCCCGTGAACTTCCCATGGGTCTCTAAGGAGACAAAGAAAGATTAGGGCTACTGATTCCTCAAGCATGTCGTAAGAGCTGACTAATATGATGTTGTACAACCTTATCATGTCAAACTATTTGATACAGAAGCCACCGCTACAAGAATACACAATTGCTTTGGTGCACGCGTCTTGGAAGGGAAACAGTGCAATGGTACCTCCTTGTTCAACAGTGAGTGAAAAAGGAACTAATGCGGATGACATCAAAGCACTGTTACGCACTCAGCCCGAACAAGAGATGGTAGTAATAATGGCTGACTCCAAGCTCAAGCCTCCACGTGGCATGGGAAAGTTGAAACAACAAAGTTGATGATAACGTCGTGGGTTGAGATCTGATGAGAAAAATGGTTTACGCTTGAAGCCACCATACTCGAAGACGATGATTCTGATGATGAGGTTGATGGTCTGACTTCATTGTTTGCTTGTTTTTTTTTTCCCCTGACCTCTGCGTTATGTAAAAATAAAAGTATAGGCCTACAATAATACCAGTATAATCGTACTTTAAAATATTTTCCTCCACCCTTGGGGTAGTTCCCGGGGGTATCTCTGATGATACAAAGAATAAGCCTAATGTTCTCTCAGACATGTTTTATGAAGCGATTAATATGAGATTGTTGTTTGGAGGGCTAACAACCTCACCATGACAAACACATGGCTACAGAAACCACTGATGTAAGAGCGCATCATTACTTTGCTGCGTGCATCCTGCAAGGGGGCTAACTCCAGTAATGGCTCAATGTCCCGTAGAAAATAAACAGGGACATTATTTAATGGCTCAATGTCCCGTAGGTAATAAACAGGGACATTATTATATTTCCCTTATTTTCGTTAAGCGTAGTCTGGAGATACGTTCTACTTTACTTTAGTGACGGTGTACAAACTGCTGACTGGCCAGATCTGTCGCAGCTGAGCTTCTCGTGGGGCGCTAACTCCGACCTCCCGTGATTAAAAGCAGAGGTATGTTAACCACTTCGCTACCGGTACCGCAAACCATGCCAAAGATTTTTTAACAGCCTACAATTTTATAACAAACACAACATAAAACGTCTTTAATAATTTGTACTTTAATTAGCAACAAGCGGCATATTTATTACATAACACATAATTGTATTAACAACACACTTCATAATCGTTATTATTAACATAACATTTAATTAATGACATGGGACAAAACTTCTTCAGCAATGTACAGTGTCATTCGCAGTGATTAGTTTTATTAAAAACATTTTTTTTAAAAAAATCCTTAACAACATTTACACACATTAACAACATACAAATATTCTTTCCCCACATGTAATGTATTATGTTTAACCACACACCAGGAAAAGCAGTTCTCAACTTCTTCTGTAATGTAGACACCTCGGGACAGAATGATTTTAACGGTTAAATAGAGGTAACAGCAGCCGAGCTACTTATATACAGGCAGTTAACGTGAATGGCCTTTTAAGTGGTTTTACCACCCGTACAAATTTGTTTATTATTCTGTTAAAAAAGTGGCGTCTCTACAGCGAAGTACAAGGAGCGGCGAGCGCGTCAGGAACAGAAAAATGCAACTTCTGGAAAGAACAGTAATTTATAGCTAAAGCAGGTACGAAAAATGTGGGATTATAGCGAAATAGGGGTTAATAAGTACCATATTTATAGTTTCGTTGACAGAAGGGAAACAGTGACAGGAAACTGGCATAGTTGACAGAACGAGACATGTTGGATGTAAAAATTACGGTTTGGTTTTAAGGACTATCTTCGTTGCACACGGACTACTCCATCAGTGCTCCAATCTCCTCCCTTAGATCACACAAGGAGGATCTCAGCACAATACACGAACTCCGTAGCACCGGCGAGAATCCCAATGTGTGTATGTAGGAATCACACATTCTATAAATATTGTTGTGGTGGCTAGGTTTCCTAATTTTTAAATTTTGCCTTATGGCCTACTCTTTATGATTTCCAGCTTGCACACGGGACCTCTTTTTTTCCCCCCTTGTCCGAGAAGGCTAGACATCCGTCTCACAACTCTTGACCTCATACTCATGACATCATTAGGACCACTGTTTCTGAAAGAAATATGTCCATAAATTAAATTCTCTCTGCTGGAAATCGAACCCGGTACCTTCAGAATTCGAGGCAGACCTCTTCGCCATTCCGACACTCCCGTTTAAAAGAAATTTACGGTGGGGTTTAAGAAAATCATTATTTTACGTCTTAGTATGACAAAGAGTAAAGAAATAGCCCACGTGGTCTGTGTCAGGGCAAATGAAAAAAAAAAAACGTAGAAAAAAGAAAGTGAGAAATAAGCTAAATGCGTAGAATAGTTTGAAAATTTTACGAACCGGAAATGGAAAATGTTGTTGTCGTTCTGGTAAAACTTAGTCAGAAATGTTCTAAAAACTACAATATTTAGTCTACAGAATGTAGGTGTCGAAAATTGTAGGCACGGTTTTGAACAGAAGTTCTTATATACAAAGTGTCCAGTTTTTTTTTTTCTTTTTCTTATCTCTCTTAAATCGGCACATGAACTTTCATCGAAGGTGAATTTTAATTAATAACGACTATTTAGGACATATTTTAAGCTCAAATTACATTGGTCTGCTTGTTTTCCTCGGTGAATATATTGCTGCAGCTATCGATTTCTTTTTCTTTATTAAATATTTTATTTTTGGTTAGTTGCATTTTGTAACTACCAAAATTACCTCTCCACCTCACGGTAGAAGGGGAACGACTAAGTAAGTAACTACCAAAATTCGTTACCACATTTGATTATATGTTCTACTATCATATATATAGCAGGAGGATGAAAGCCTTAAAAAGGTCATGTATATTATTGAAATGACGAATAATTGAACAATGGTCGCTTACAAATTCTGCTTAATTACGTACCAATAATAGGACGACAGACCCATACGAAGCACATCGTAATGAGCAACTACCAAAGTTTGGGCTATAGGGCCCATTGTCACACCCTACAAATAGTTTAGACAGTTATAGAAATGGAAGAAATAAAAACATTGTATGAAGTAATTAGGACCTGTACCGTTGATTCAAATTTCTTTTTTTTTTTTTTTTTTCCACAGAGGGTGCCCATCCCAATAAAATCGCTTGTAGTTATAAGAACCTATTGCGATGCTGAAACTTACAAGCCATGACCACAAGAATAAAAAGGCTATAATATACATGCACAGATATAAACGGAATTTTTAAAATGTCCAACAAAGGATATGTGTGTGTATATATATATATATATAATCCGAGGAACAGCATGTTTATTGAAAGAAAAAAAACGACACATATCATTTTCATATTGAGAACAATAACTGAACAATCACTAGAGATGGATGAAACCTATACTTGTGTTTTCTGGGCTACGCAAATGCACATAACAAAGTAAGACACATGGACATGATAACAATTGCTTACACACCTTTAGACACATGGAAATTATCTGACATCAGTCAGGAATATTTATTAGGGACTACAGTAATGACGATATGCAATGAAATAGAAGAATCGTCACCATCATTCTCCTCTGCGCTCCTTGCGGAGATGGGACCCACCACTATAACTGGTCCCTATTACAGGAAGCCTACACCAAGCATTCACATGCTCTTGCAGCGATAGCTTCTGTGGCAGTTTGTTTTACACAAGGAGGTTGCCGGCCCCATGCACAAACTCACATTAGTTGCCTGGTACGACATGCCTGATGTTGAAGTAGTCATACTCTTTCTTTGTCTCTTGAGAGACCACCAGGGACGAACTACACGGAGCAAATAGAAGAATAGCAATAAATAAACCGTGGGTTATGGCAAGGATGTGTGCTGTCACTGATTATTGTCGCATGTCCAGCGAAAGCGTGATGAGTGGTATTAGTGTTGTGGGGAAAACAGAAGTTAGAGGACGCAATATCTTTAATGTCAGATATGCAGACTACGCAGTATTTTCTTAAGCATCTATATGTAGACAGCGTTACGCCTAACAGCGTGGACAAATGGCTAGAGTTAAACAAAAAGAAGACAAAAATAATGGTTATATCAAGACAAGAAATCGACATCTTTCTAATTGTTTAACTGAAACATCCTGTAATGAACACAGAAAAACAACCCCCCACCTTTTCAGGAAAATACGGAAGCGGCGCGCATTGCACACTGAAAGCTAAATTTAACACCCATTAAAAGAGCATGCAAGCCTTTCAGTTCTTGCGTGGTGTATTGACGATTGATCATTAGTCTTTGAAGATTGTAGAACAAGGAAAGACAAAATCGCTATCGCCAATATTTATTTCATTGGATAACGAACGAACGAACGAACTTTATTTTCAAAGGGTTTAGAATTGGGCACGCAGGCCCGTCTAACATTCTGCCCTTCCTTTCTCTCGTCTTCCATACTGAATCCATTAATTCTCACATGTATCTTAAATATTACTTAAAAGCTTCAGAGCTTGATGAATCGCTTCACTAAAGCATGCAAGGACTTTGGCCTCACAATAAGTCTAAAGAAAACGAATGTGCTGAGTCAGGATGTGGGTGCTGCACCAGTTATCACTATCGATAACTATGAATTGGCAGTGGTGCACCACTTCACATACCTAGGGTCTACCATCAATGACAAACTCTCACTGGATACAGAAATCGACAGCCGCATTGGCAAAGCTGCAGCTACCTTTGCCCGCCTCACATCGCGTGTTTGGGGAAACTCTAAACTCACAATGAAGACCAAAGCTGCGGTATATAATGCCTGCGTCACCAGCACACTCCTATATGGCAGCGAGACCTGGACGACCTATGCTAAGCAAGAAAGAAGGCTCAATACCTTCCATTTGCGGTGTCTACGCCGCATCCTCGGCATCTCGTGGAAAGATAAAGTGACAAATGTCGAGGTGTTGTCACGTGCTGGTCTTCAAAGTATGTATACGCTTCTTAGACAGCGCAGACTTCGCTGGCTTGGCCATGTTCGCCGCATGGAAGATGGTCGCATCCCAAAAGATATCTTCTACGGACAATTAGCAGATGGCAAGAGAACAGTTGGGCGACCACAGCTGAGGTTCAAAGATGTGTGCAAGAGAGATATGAGGGCACTGGACATGGATCCAGCAACATGGGAGGATGAAGCTGCCGATCGCACTAAGTGGCGATGCTACTTACGGCGCCACCTCAGATTGGGCGAAGAGAGGCTCACACAAGAAGCAGAGGTGAGGAGAAAACGTCGAAAGGAGCACCAGGAAAATAAGCAGCTGAGGGCTGTTACCTCAGGGGCGCATTCCCATAGTCAGTAATGACTGAAGGGGCTATTATTATTATTATTACTTAAAATAAGAAAATAATACAATAACATACAATAAAATAAAATCCCAGCATTGTAACAGTACAAGAATAGTTACACAGATTTACAGTACCTTATCATAATTAATACTAAGCAGGACAAAATTATCTTTAATACCTACATATGATGTTATGTAATTATTTAAGAACATAACTAAATTTGGGTGGCATATAATCTGCACTCATGATGTATTTGAAAAGTCTGTGATTGAATGAATATGGACTAAGCGTGTTTTTTTAGGTCGTGTGGAAGATTATTCCACAGATGAGCAGCAGAAAAGGCTAAACTTTTCTTGAATAAGTCGAGCCTAGGCTTGGGCATGTGTAATGTATTTAAGCGTTGACTGCGTCGTGCGCTGTATTTTAAAATAGGCCACAAATACTTTGGAGCATTCTGTGATAAGATTTTGTGAATAAATTTGGCTTTGTTGAAGAGAAAGCGCTTTCTTAGTGGCAATATGTTAAGATATGTATGTGGGTCTACACACTGTGTGAGGTTTTTGTTTGAAACTAGGCGCACTGCACGTTTTTGTAATGAATAGAGTCTTTTAGTGTTGGACATGGAGCAGCCATCCCAAATTGTGGAACAATAGTCTAGATGTGTTTGTATTTGGGATGTATAAAACATCTTTCGAGTCTCCTCATCTAGGAAATGTTTGATTTTAGCTAACTAGTAAACTTTTTGTGCCGTTTGTTTGGTTAGTGCTTGTACATGCGAATTCCAACTTAAATGTTGGTCAATTATGAGTCCTAGTATTTTATTTTCATTTACATTTTCAATTAAAGAGGTTCCAATGTAGAGCTGAAGTGTTGTTTTCAGTGAGTTTTGTAATTTTTTGTCTAGTTGATATTATCATACATTTTGTTTTAATGATATTTATTTGCATGCAGTTTTCATTTTCACTTAATAAGATTGTCTGTGTCGCTTTGTAATAATATTTCTAGCGTGTTGCAACTTTTATCACTAGTATAAATGGTACAGTCATCGGCAAATAGGTCGCAAGATGAGTGCTTAATGTGTAGTGGAAGGTCATTTATGTAAATGGAAAAAAAGTAGAGGGCCGAGAATAGAACCCTGAGGAACACCGGTGTCAATAATAGCTGGGTTTGACAATGAGTTATTGTACCACTTGCTGTCTGTCGGACAGGAATGATTTAAGTAATGTCACTAGTTTAAAGTTAACTTTCATTGTTTCTAATTTCCTTATTAAAACAGCGTGATCTAACATATCAAATGCTTTCCTAAAGTCTACAAAGATTGCTCCACATATGTTATCGTTATTGATGTTTAGGTGCAAGTTGTCTATCATCTTAGTTAGAGCTGTGTGGCATGAATGCTTTTGTCTAAACCCTGACTGACTGTCAATTAGCAAGTCATTGCTAACTAGGTACTGTAGTGTTGTTTTATGTATGTGTTTTTCTAGTGGTTTAGATAGCGATGATAAAAGAGGAATTGGTCTATAGTTACCAAGGTTACTGTTATCTGACGAACCAGGTTTGAAGAGGGGATATACTTTGGCGAACTTAAAGGCCGAAGGAAAATAACTTTTGGCGATACATTGATTATATATAAAAGTTAGTGAATCACTAATAGCTGGTGCGGCGTAACGCAGTATTCGATTACTAATTCCGTCAAGCCCTGATGAGCTATTATCTTTAAGGCCATGAAGAAAGTTATACACTTCATTAACTGTCATAAAAGGAATGTCGGGTGGAACTGAGTTTGTACATTTCTTCTCACAGAATGCTGAAAGTTGGTCTAAGTCACTAAGGTAATATGGTATTGTGAATTTCAGACTGCTTATTTCTGCTTGAAAGTGATTGCTGAAGTCTGTACAAGTAAATGAAGTGTAGGAAGATAATGAGTCTGGTGCATTACGTTTTTTCGCTAAGGTGTTAATTGCCTTCCATATCTCCTTACTATTTGATTTGTTCTGAACCATATTTCTAAAATGATTTTTCTTTTCTTTACGAATTAAATATTGAACCTTGTTCCTGTATACCCGGTAAGTGTTGAGGTCCTTATTTTTGTGCGCTTGATCTCTCTGCCTCATAGCGTCCAACACTTCCTGCGTGATCCACGGAGATTTTAATTGTCGTTTGACGCGAATTTCCTTAGCTGGTACGTGCATGTCAAAAACATTATTTAAAAAATTTGTCCAGTGTTCAATAGCGTCATCCGGATAAGGAAGTTGGTTAACACGGCCGAGAGGTGCAGTTAGCAAGTCATTCAAAAATAATTCCCGACTGAAATGTTTGAAACTACTAGATTTAATACTTACATGTTTATTTTTAGGAACTTTACATTTATTTTTTGACCATGTACAGCATACTGGATAGTGGTCACTTATTGCAATATTAGGGACAGAGCATTCTATGATGTTTTCTGGGCAAGTTACGTAGATGTGGTCGATTAGTGTGGATGATGCTTGAGTTACTCTTGTAGGCTGGTTAACTATTTGTTTTAAATTGTACGATAATATTATATTTTTCCATGTTAGATTTGAATTGTGTATATCGATATTGAAATCACCAAGATGAACAACCTCCTTGACAGTGGCAAATACATTGTCCATCATGATGGTGAAATCTTCGTACCAGATAGGTCCTGCACTAGGATTTCGATAAAGATATCCCACCAGAAATGGGCCCTGATTCGGTAGCTTTATTTCCAACCATACACATTCTATCTCTGCTGTCTCTAAGTCGTTTCTGCGGCGAAAATTAAGGGAAGTGGAAATATAAACTGTTATACCTGTCTCTTGTTTTTTGCTTGCGTCGCGCCGAATAGTTTTAAAACCATTTAACGCAATGTCATCATCTGTTATTCTGTCATTTAGGCGACTTTCTGAAAGTCCAATAATGTGAAAATTCATTTTTAGAATGTGTGTAAGTTCGGGGAGTTTACCTAGAAGATGGTAAATATTCAGATGACCAAGTCGTAGACCATCCTTGTGAAGCCACTGTACATAATTATCAGCCATGTTTGTATAGTATAAAAGAAATATATATATATATATATATATATATATATATATATATATATATATATATATATTTATATTTATATTTATGTTTATATTTATATAATACCAAGTTAAAAAAGCAGTTATGCACACAAAAAAGCGCAAAGTATTTTACGAATTAATACTTCACCAAGGAAGTGAAAATTCGATTAAGTTAAGACACTGCTATTTCAGGATATTATACTATGATGCCAGACTTCTTACACAAAAAGAGGCCGGCTGCAATGGTAGCTCCATGTTCAGTGAGGAGTGAAAAATAAGATGCATTTTGTATTTATTTAGCAGTCCGAGGGACATATCCTGCATGTAACAAGATGCTATCAGATGATGTGATAACTAAAATTTAAGAACCAAATTATTGATTTGCTATACTGAACTTTCTATCTATCTATCTATCTATAACCCTCCACTCCCAAAGGAGCATAGGCCTTCAACAAACACATGCCAAGTCCTCCTGTCACGTGCCATCATCTCAAGTTCTTTCCACGTTCTCCTTATCATTTTCATCTCTGTTTCCAGCTCTCTTCTCCATGTACTTCTTGGTCTACCTCTGCCTCTCTTGCCCTGGGGGTTCCAGAACAAGGACTGCCTTGTAATGCTATCAACAGGTTTCCTCAGTGTGTGTCCTATTTATCGCCATGTCCTTCTTCTTATCTCTTGTTCCACCGGCACTTGTCTAGTTCTTGTCATCAGTTCCACGTTGGTAGCCTTGTCATACCATTTTAATCCCTCTATTCTACGCAAGCACCCATTTATGAAAGTCTGTAGTTTTTTGGTTGTTGTCTTTGTTGTTCTCCGTGTCTCAGCGCCATACAATAGGACTGACTTCACATTTGAGTTGAAGATTCTTATTTTCGTGTTGGATCCGATTTCTCTTGATCTCCATATATTTCCCAATGCAATGAAAGCTCCTCTTGCTTTTTGTATTCTTATTTTGATATCACTGCCTGTCCCTCCAATTTTGTCTATATTGCTGCCAAGATATGTGTACGATTCTACATCTTGTATTGGTGCTTCTTCAAGTTCAACCCTGTTATCATTACCTGCATTTATTCTCATTATCTTTGTCTTTTCCCTGTGTATTTTCAGACCCAATTGCTGTGACCTCTCATCGAATGTTTTCAATTTGTCCTGCATCTGATTACGGTTATGGGACAGAAGAGCCAAGTCATCTGCAAAATCCAGATCATCCAACTGCTTAGTCAGAGTCCTCTGGATTCCATTTCTGTTGTGTGTTGTTGATGTTCTCATAACCCAGTCTATTGCTAGTAAGAAAAGAAATGGAGACAAGAGGCATCCCTTTCGCACTCCTGTTCTTATCCTAAATGATTTTGTAAGCTGTCCTTCATGAAGAACTCTGCATGTCATGTCTTCATATGTTTTCTTTATTAAATTAATGATCTTCAGTGGAACTCCATAATGCCTCATCAATTTCCAAAGTGAACTTTGCTACATACTATATTTGTGCGTTTGATAGAAATATGGCGCTTACATTAAAAGCAACAACAACATATTTGTGACACATTTCAGCGTTCCGGGTCAGGCTGGAGAATACAGTGTAAAGCAGCATTTTTATAACAAAAAATGTCTATAACAAATGTTAGAAATTGTTTTAAAAAACAGCACTCGGCAAGGACTCTGTTTGAACAGCAAGAAAACAGAATCATTGGCTGTATTCAAAACAAAGACTGCCCCTGAAAATATAATAGGCAAAATAAAATAGTACTACAACAGAGATATAAATGCAAATACTTAAAGATATTTTAAAACATTTACATAGATTATGCATCCTGGATGTTAAGCGAAAAATAATGAGCTACCCAAGGAAAGGTTAATTACAGTGATCACCTTTACTCATTTCTAATTTTTATCCTTATTTCCTTCGATAGCTGTATATCAACTCCATTCATTTAATACACTGTTTTCTCTGAGATGAGTTATTCTCGTTTCTCAAATTGTTATCTATCTTTTATTGCAGAGATCTTCAAGGTAATAATTTAACCGTCATTCGCCAGACGGACTTCCAGGGATTCAACAACCTGCGGATATTGTGAGTACTTTCTTCAAATATTCTTCTTTGTTTAAATTTCTTGTTCGTGTTCTTGTTGCTCGGTTGTATGCATTCTTCTTTAGTTTGTGTCCACTCTTACTGCTTATAGTTTATTGCCTTCTTCTTTTAGTTGTACTTGTATTGTGTTTGTCTTTTTAGGCTTGCTCTCCTTTTTTTTTTTTTTTGCTTCTGTTAAACTTTTTAATGTTTTTACACGCGTTCTTAACTATTCCTTGTTTTTACACGCGTTCTTAACTATTCCTTGTTTTTACACGCGTTCTTAACTATTCCTTGTTTTTACACGCGTTCTTAACTATTCCTCATCCACTTGGTCTTCATGAATTAGCAGTTTCTTATCTACTAGGTGCCTTTGGCTTTTTGAAGAGTGCTGTTATTTTTAGGTTCCATTATTCTTGTTCTTAACCCTGTAATAATTCGTTATCCTCTTGTTTCTCATACCTGTTTCATTCTACGTGTAGTTTAAACTCAATGTTATCAACAACGATAACACGATTACTACTAATCACGAAAGCTTGTAACATTAACAACACTTGCATTACATGGTACAGCAACAACACAACGACATCACTGCGGGAATAGGGTATACTGTTCTTGCTGAGTGCGGCATAAAAGTTTCAAGTCATTTCCCTGTTTCACCCATCATCGTTAAGTGAAGAAGTTTGAGAGAAAGTGATGTTCAGACCAATTCAAATAAATAAAATGGTACAGAAGAACATAGGTAAAGTCTAGCAAACAGTACGAGCTAATGTCTTTATTTATTTGCTAAACATTTACAACTTAACGGTGAAAGGTGAAAACAAAACAAGGAAGACGTTACGGGAAAAATAACGCAAAGGGTGAGACTAGCAGGTAAAGAAAGAATGTGAGCTTCTACAAAGTAAAACAGAAAGAATATCAGTGTCCAAGAAACATAACAAATAAATTTCAGCATCCAAGAAAGTGAACATAAAAAGTTATGTGTCAGTGAAACAGAAAAGAGAACATGTCGGTGTTAAATAAATAAACAGGAAGAATGTCAGTGTCAAGGAAACAGAAAAGTAAGAATATCATTGTTAAAGAATCTGGTGTAATGGCTTCGGCGTTGTACTGGCGACCAGGTGTTCATGGTTCAAACCCGGGCGTCGGCGTTTGAAGAAATGTTTACGGCCGGAAATTTGACTGAATAGCCTGAACGGCTCCTGTGATAAACCCTCTGTGGATGGGAAGGAGCGAAGCTCCTGACCGGGTTGGAAGGAAAGTCCTCAGGTTCCCCAGCCTCGCAATGACATGTCATTGGGCCGAAGGGCTGAAAGCCCAAGTGCCGCTGGATAAGAAAAAAAAAAAAAAAGAAAAAAAAAAAAAAAGAATCAGAAAAGTAAGAATTTAGACAAAACAGAAAAGAGAGAATGGCGACAACAACAATAGAACAGTACTTCTTAACCAGGGGTGCAAGCACCTCCTGGAGGTTCGAGATTCATCTTCTGGAGTTGCGAGACTTGCCAGATACTCGTATTTTAGAACGCGAATCATCATAAACAATATATAATACACAGAACTCAAATATACTTGTACGAAATAGAACATTGACAACGTGAATTAGATATCGAACCTTAGACACATTCTGTAAATAACAATTTCTCAAAATAAACTAATTTTTAGCATTTCTGGCTTGCTTTGCGAGCAAGAAGACAAGGGGGAGTGAGGGTTCTTAAGATGCTGTAAAGAGGTGCGAGGCTTCTTAAGATGTCGTAAAGGGGTGCGGACCTCTAAAAGGTTAAGGAACACTGCACTAGAAGAAAATAAATAAATATAGGAAAAACATACAATAGAAAGAAACATTGAAGAAACCAGCTGATATTTTAACAAGACAGTGCTTGTCTTGAATCCCTAATGTAAGAGAAAATGTGGAAGACCAAACAGGAAAACAAAAAACAAGACCACTCACGGTAATAAAGGAACTGAAGACTGGCTTAGAAGCGATACAGAGGACGTAGAAAGGCCTTGAGTGAATGGTACTGGATAGGGAAGCTTGGCGTAAACGTCTTGAAGGCCTATCCTTCACAAGGAGCTGATCATTAATTAGAGATAATCTCCTATGTTAAGTGGTACTGTACCTGAAGAAATGGTCTTCTACAAATCATGTGTGGGGAAACAATTTCTTGCTTTACGTTTTATGGCCACTACTAGACTTTTCTAGTCAAAATGAAACTTGACTTAGAGAAACACTTGCAGAAAACAATAAATTCAAGAATCTTCTAAAAATGCCTTTTTTTCGGTGGTCGGAGCATCGGTGTTGGTCCAGTCAGGAAAGGAATGAAGACAAGGTGTACCTTTCATATGTGGTTTAATGGACGACCACAGAAAGATGATGAGAAATAAGCTGCCGAACTAAGTAACCACTGGCTTTGGACAGAATACGCAATCTTTGTTCTGGAATCCTCACGGGAAGAGAATAGGAGACAATAATCACACAGAGAACAGAAATAAAGACGGCCATGAAAGGAATACAGAATACATGGATAGACCTTAACTGGATGGTACAGGACAAGAAGGCTTGATATGAATTTGTTGAAGGACTGAATTCCTCGGGGAGATGAAGAGTTAATGAATAAATAAACTCCATACACAAAATTAAATATTACATTCTTCTTCTTTGATCCTTAGCCGCTCGCTGCCATTGCAGTCAATGGCTGTTACGCCTTGTGGCGTCTTGTAGGGCAGCAACAAACTTTCCTCACTTTGCTCTGTCGATGGTCATTTTAACGTGTGGTTCCCCAAATTCAGGGTCAAGCCTTGCATCTCGGCCTCCACAGTTCTGCGCCAAGTTATCTTTGTTTGGCCTCTCTTTCGCCCACCTTCTGAGGTCCATCATAGCTTAGCAGTTCTTGTGATGGCATCAGGATCTTTTCTGAGAACGTGGCCAACCTGATTCCCGCTATGATGGTATGCGTGGGGTCTTGGAAATATTACATAAATAATGAATATACATGACAGAACATTTACTGAGCCTCGGACACTGGTGTCATTCGTTAGGATATCGCATATAATCCACAGAGGAAGAGAAGGAAAAGGCCAAGTTACAAGGGGATTGACATAAGTCTTGGGCCTGACCATGAAGGAGTCACAGGAGGAAGATGAAACTTGGCACATTTAAAGTTCATCATATTTGCCCTGAATGTGTGAAGTACGCGTTTGTTTCTTTAATGGGTTTTCTCGCTACGGTGCATGGCGCAATGTACCCTATTGACCGGATCTGCTGCTCCAAAGATTTGACAAAACAATGGAAAACAAGTTGGCCAGAACTGTGATAAAATTTCTGATGTTTCAGGGAAAAACACCTACAGAAATACACAGGGAGATGGAACCAGTGTTTCGTGATTCTTGTCCTACATATACATCGGTAAAAAAACTGGTGTCAACAGTTTAAGTGCGGTCGCTCAAATGTTGCTGATCTGCCAAGATCTGGTAGACCAGCCTCAGAGTGCAACGATGAAAATGCAACAAGATTGACGAAAATCATTGACCAGGATCGAAAAATGACAATTGTGGAGATAGCTAGTACAGTAAAACTAAATGAAAGAACAGTTTATAGAATTTTACACAACAGAATGAACATGAGAAAAGTGTGTGCACGCTGGGTTCCGCGACTGTTGACACGTGAACAGAAGCAAACGAGGGTAAATTGCTGTCAACAGTTGCTCAAAAAGTGTCAGTCAAAAAATTTTTTGGAGACCATGGTGACAGTAGATGAGACTTGGGTACACCATTATGACCCCGAATCCAAAATTGCCAGCATGTTTTGGAAAACCCCGGGCTCCCCAACACCTGTCAAGCCGAGAGCGCAGAAATCTGCAGGAAAAGTGATGCTGACTGTTTTTTTGGGACGGCAAAGGTGTCCTTTTGAAAGATTATCTGCCTCGTGGCAACACAGTTAATGGACAGTACTATGCAGATCTTCTCACCAAACTAAGAAAGGTTGTGACCAGGAAACGAGGGATAACGCGCACTCAAAATCTTCCTTTGCTTCAAGACAACGCGCCCTCTCACAAAGCACGGCTTGTGCAGCTAGCAGCCAACGATTTGAATATTGAAATTCTTCCATACCCACCATATTCTCCATATTTGGCTCCATCAGACTTTTTTCTATTCCCAAATCTTAAAAAACAGCTAAAAGGAAATCATTTTGACAGCGATGAAGAGGTTATACTGGCATGTGAGGACTGGTTTAGTTTGAAAAATAGGGTGTTCTACTCCCAAGGTCTTTTCAAGGTTAAGCAGAGATGGCAGAAGTGTGTCAATTCAGACGGTGACTATAATGAAAAGGAATAAACACTATACAAAATTTCAGCTCTCTGTAACATGTCCTTCATGGTCAGGCCCAAGACTTATGTCAATCCCCTTGTATATGTGGAAAAGTTGTCGTTGTGAAGGGGCGATGCAAGAAGCCCCGCGTAGTTCCGGGGTCTCTGTGAAGACAAAGACACAATTTGACTACTGCTCCTTCAGGAATGGCGTTTAAGCCGACGAATATGAGACTGTGCATCATGGGAAGTACAACTTCATCATGTAAAAAAAATGTCTACAGAAATCACAACTGCAAGGCCACATTTATTCTTTTGTGCGAGCTTCCCACGAGAAAAAAAAAGAATGGGGGGGGGGGGGGGGGGAGAGCTGCAGTGGTCGCTCCAAGCCACATAAAGAGAAGAACGGGAAACATGCGAACAGAATGTAGGAACTACTGATGAGTGTAAATGTAGGAACTACTGATGAGTGTAAATGTAGGAACTACTGATGAGTGTAAATGTAGGAACTACTGATGAGTGTAAATGTAGGAACTACTGATGAGTGTAAATGTAGGAACTACTGATGAGTGTAAATGTAGGAACTACTGATGAGTGTAAATGTAGGAACTACTGATGAGTGTAAATGTAGGAACTACTGATGAGTGAAAATGTAGGAACTACTGATGAGCGTTAATGTAGGAACTACTGATGAGCGTAAATGTAGGAACTACTGATGAGCGTAAATGTAGGAACTACTGATGAGCGTAAATGTAGGAACTACTGATGAGCGTAAATGTAGGAACTACTGATGAGCGTAAATGTAGGAACTACTGATGAGCGTAAATGTAGGAACTACTGATGAGCGTAAATGTAGGAACTACTGATGAGGGTAAATGTAGGAACTACTGATGAGGGTAAATGTAGGAACTACTGATGAGGGTAAATGTAGGAACTACTGATGAGTGTAAATGTAGGAACTACTGATGAGTGTAAATGTAGGAACTACTGATGAGTGTAAGTGTGGCACTGATATAATTACTGCTGAGCATCTACTTTAAAGGTACCCAACATGTGAGGAACAGAGAAAGCGCATACAGCCACCATCAATGCCATTCCCAGCAAAGCTCTACAGAGATGTTAACATTCTCAAACTGACCACTGCTTTCTTTGAACATATTAATGTTGACGTCTGAGGGTGAACATATTAATGTTGACGTATGAGGGTGAACATATTAATGTTGACGTCTGATGGTGAACATATTAATGTTGACGTCAGATGATGAATGAAGAAGAAGAAGAAAAAGAAGATTATATATATATATTTATTTATTTATCTTCTTAATAATATATGATGATGATGATGATAATGGAAGCTACAGAAAGATGGAATGAATGTGGGCACGTGCACATTAACCTGTACACTCAAGGGTACAAGTACATTGATATAGTTGACTGACAGTTTAATTCGCCTTCTTAAGTTGGTAATCCACATACGTATAACCTCTGTATCCGGCGTACTATTCTGTAGTGTTGTTGTGGGGTTAACTGGTAAGGCCAAGTGTTATTGCTTAATGGAGTCTCAGAAATGTATGCCACGTGGCAGACATACCTGACTCTCGTGCTGTGCACAAATAAATAAGATTAAGATAATTGAGTCAGGTAGGATAGATTAATCACAGTACTGAGGGCGGCGTTTGAGATAACAGGTGGTAGTAGACGAGAGACGGCGTAGAAAACAAGAGATTATAATGAGACCAGACTAAAGAGAGAGTGATAGAGAGAAAAGGAGAGAGAGATGACAAACTTGAGGATAAAAGCCGAGATAAAGGAACATTAAATTCGGCACATCGTAGGAATGAGAGACAAATACAAACATACTTTCCCGCGCTTACACACTGGAACATACAAATAACTTTTTTTCTTATAAGGATTTTTGCCTCGTTTTAACAAGGCGCGCCCCGTTCAACCTAGACTCAAGGTCATAAGGAACCATAAAATTAACGAATCAGACAGCATCTCAGAAGCATCAATGGAAATCAGCGATACATTCAACGAAGTGATAATATACTTGATTTCTGACCACTGCATAATAATAATAGCTCCTTCAGTCATAACTGACTATGGAAATGCACCCCCGAGGTGACAGCCCTCAGCTGCCTACTTTCCTGGTGTTCCTATCGACGTTTTCTCCTTTCTTCTGCATGTTGTATGCTCTTTTTTTCGCTTAAACTGAGGTGCCACCGGAGATAGCATCGCCACTTGGTGCGATAGGCAGCTTCATCCTCCCAGGTTGCTTGGTTTATGTCCAGTGCCCTGGTGTCTCTCTTGCACACATCTTTGAATCTCAGCTGTGGTCGCCCAACTGTTCTTTTGCCACCTGCCAGTTGTCCGTAGAAGATATCTTTCGGGATGCGACTATCTTCCATGCGGCGGACATGGCCAAGCCAGCGTAGTCTGCGCTGACTAAGCAGTGTATACATGCTTTGAATGCCAGCACGTGACAACATCTCGACATTTGTCACTTTATCTTTCCATGAAATGCCGAGGAAGTGGCGCAGACACCGTAGATGGAAGGTATTGAGCCTTCTTTCCGGCTTAGCATAGGCTGTCCATGTCTCACTACCATACAGAAGTGTGCTGGTGATGCAGGCGTTATATACCGCAGCTTTGGTCTTCATTGTGAGTTTGGAGTTTCCCCAAACACGCGATGTGAGACGAGCAAAGGTAGCTGCAGTTTTGCCAATGCGGCTGTCAATTTCTGTGTCCAGAGAGAGTTTGTCATTGATGCTTAACGCCACTGCGTATGTCAGAGGGATGTGATGTGCTTCCAGCATACTGGATTGTTCCCTTCATGTCCTCATGGAATGACTTTATCATTTCCAGCAATTTAGCAGGGCCGCCTATTTTCAGGAGGATTTTGAAGAGTACAACCCCACTAACCAGGTCATATGCCTTTGTGAGGTCTATAAATGCGATATACTCGTATATAAAGGTCGTTTCTGCTCTCTTGATTTTTCCTGAAGCTGGCGGAGAGAAACGATCATGTCTGTTGTTGATCTACCAGCTCGGAATCCACACTGTGACTCTGGATATATGCGCTCAGCTAACTTGTGTAGTCGTATTAAGTTGACCCTGGCAAAAACCTTACCAACAATACTAAGAAGAGAGATGCCTCTGTAGTTATTGCAATCACTTCTGTCTCCTTCATTTTCATACAGTGTTACAATCTTGGCAGATCAACTTGCCAATGAATGAGGGAGTTTAATTGAAACTGAGGAGATCACATCATATTTAGAGTTAAAGTAATGACGAAAAATAGCATTAAATATTGTTTTTAAATGGCACAGAGAACCTAGAGTCAGACTTAACAGAAGCATACTGTTGTCTGTCAAGAAGGCGCAAAAAGATCATTTTGAGACTGAGAACCAGCCACTGCAGACTCAAATAACATCTGTTCAGCACATTAGAAGTCGGGCGGGTAGACATCTACCTATGTGGTAAAGAGAGAAACAAACAGTAGAAAGTGTTTCTCTTTCCCCCCCCCCCCCCCCGCACTAACTTCAGCACCACGAGAGGAGCTGATTGACAGCATGATCTTCGCCAACCCCGTTGATAGAAAAACTGTAAGGTGATGAGAGATGCCTTAGACAGACCGCCAACTTTATGAGAGAAATAGATTTGATTATACCAGGGCGAACGAAGATGAACATACAAGACGCAGGGCGAACGAAGAACATACAAGAATGCTGAAAGTTTCAATGAAACATTCTCCGAAGGATGCAACAATGTGATTGTTTGTACTCCTGGTTGTATGCATGTATTATTACAACAATAGTTTTTTTAATCTGTTTTTACTTCTGGTTGTATGCATGAATTATTACAACAAAATGTTTTTTTTGTTTCTGAAAAAACCACATTAATACCCTTTAAGCTGAGGTAACTAACTCAACAGTTATACTAAAATTACTCTTTAACAAGTATCTAGTGCGTTCTGTGTGTATCTGTGTTTTCGTGTGTGTGTGTGTGTGCGCGTGTGTGTGTGTGCGCGCGCGCGCGCGCGCTCATTGTGTTCCTGAATACTAGACTTTCACAATAGAAGTAGAAAGATAGATACAGGCTTTAGAATACTTGTAAGATGCTTCAGTTCAGATATAGCGTAACAAATATACATGGGAAATGAGATGTTTCAGATATCTTGTAAATGTTTCATATGGAAAATGAAATGTTTCAAATATCTTGTGAGGTTTTCATATGAGAAATGAAATGCTTCGGATATCTTGTAAATACTTTATATGGTACCTGAACTGTTTATATGGGAAAAGAGATGCAATAATGCCTATTTCTTTACCCGGATGAAATATAGAATTCGTTCGTTTGTTATAAATATTATATAAGTATATACTCGTAGCTGATAGTGTCCAACATGGCCACTGTCTAAAACACAGGACAGGAAGATCACAATATAGTAAACAGAATGAAAAAATGAAGAAATAACGAAGCTAGGGAAAGCAATATCATGATTGGACACCTCATCAACATGTTGTCATGCCAACCAGTCTGGCAAAAATTTTCAACACCAGTTCTAACTGCCTGGAAATTGTACCTTCTAGAGTAGGGTGGGCATAAAATAGAGCCGATCTACCAAAGTATCATGACATGAATGGAAAAAGCTCATAGAAGCCTAGAGTCTTCAAGAACTGGTGTGGATCTACTGTCCTGGTCATGCAGGGGGTATGTGGCAATGAAAGAGCTGACAGACTAGCTTCAAGAGCACCCATAGTGGGTGCGTTGGATATGGTGGACAAGGGAGAGATACTGAGGACAATTAATGATCGCCTATTAGAGAACGACACTGCAATAGGCGAGATTGCTGGAATTTCTTTTTCTCCTTCTTCTTCCTCTTCTTCTTTGTACACTCTCAGACGTCTACTTCAATATTTTCAAAGAAAGCAGACGTCAGCTTCATGCTACTTGCATCTCCATAGAGTGTGACAGTGAGGCTTGTTACCCAGGCATTATACGTGCCAGTGAGATAGGTCATACATTTTTAGTAGACTGTCACGTAGGTCTTTATATCATTAAATTACCTACATCTTCTTCCTATTCTCTCACCCGAATCCTTTTATTTTATTATCTTTCCGTACTTGTTTTTCCTGTATTTTTCGCATCACTCGGATGCGAAAAATATTTTCTTCAGTATTCTCAAACTTTACCTTGTGTTTTTTCTCATACTGGGATGCGTAATTTTATTACATAGATGTCAGTCAGACGTGAAGTGCGATTTAGTTGCAGTCCATCTCAGACATCGAGCCGACTGGGGTCTGCACCTTCAGATGACACGACACTCCTGAGTTAGATTCTCGACGTAAACGCGTGAGAATGCTAGGAGAGAGCCGACATCCGTCTGCATTTTCAACGGTCAACAAGTAGTTGCATCGGCCGAACGCTTAAGCAGGAGCGAATATTTACACCTTATAGTCGCAGTTTCAGACATCTGTCGTCTGGAAATCCCAGCTGACACGGCTCACTGTTGGCCGGGTCAGCGCGAGGTGCGGAAATGCAGAAGTGTCAGTTATGTAAGACGTCTAGTAATGGTAATGTTAAACGTAAGGTGTTTTACACGGGAAAGGGGAGATGATTTCGGAGTTTGAGAAAATGTGGGATTGTTTGCCCCTGTTTTCAAATATCCACCCAGGAGCTGAAATCTGATTTCATTTCAGTCTCCAACATCTCTAGTAGACGGAACACACGTGCTTAGCGAATGAAGCTTGTATAGCAAATTTCATAGTTCTCGTCAGATTTGTGACGAGCTTCTAAATACCTATCTAGTGAATTATCCTAGTCGTGGCGTTACCGTAGTGCTGTGGTGAGATTAATAAAATAGATATCTAGTATTTTGGAAAGTGATTTAGTGTTAAAATCGCCTATTTCATTCTAAACTAGTTCTGTGTCCTGAGTGCTTAATTTATAGTTTGTTATATTCTCTAAGTCGACGAGATACAGTGGAAATACATAATAAATTATATCTTTAGCTTACTAAAACTAGTAGCTATAAGGAATTTAATTTAACGGCTAATACTCAGTAGAGAATATTTTATATCAAACTTATAAATGCTAGATGCGACATCAGTGAATAGTGACGGAATACGCAGATATTCCTGAATTCATGATGATTGATTTTATAACTTATTTCACCGGAAAATTTAAATGATAAGTCAAGCAGTACACTTGCGGTTTAATAATGTAAGTTATAGTGAGTACATATATGTAAATTATTTGATATGTGTTCTTTCTTTTATATAGTGAAACGGTGGTACCCAACTTGCCAGCGTTTAGTAGCCTGAGAGACATATTTGTGAGAAGCATAGACATTTCCTATCTTTAACCACGTGGGTTTTTTGTTTCAAGTAACACGGGTCTGACAGTGCATAAGCCATCAGAGAGAGACAGTAATAGCAATCCCACTAACGGTTTCTAAAGACTAGAAATATATATTGGGCTTTTGAGCCAGTTCATATTGCTCCACAAATTTAAATGTACATGCTGCCTGGCGGCGAGAATATTACAAGATTAACATTCCGACAGAGATTGTGACTAGTATTGTGGTGACCAAATATAGTACCTGCCTGAAAGAAGACACCGATCTGACATTCCTTAAATCCTAGAATCCAAAGCTAATGACATTGTGCTCTGCTAACTTTCGTGCCTGGACATATTTTATGTGACTTAATCAGACATTCGAAAAATTAGAACACCCAAGGAATCGTTCCCTGAGAGTTTAGTACGTCTTTTGGAACTGGGGATTTCTTGGTCAAGGACTGCATTTTCGGATCTGTGTGAAGGTCCTAGAATTATTATGTTCCCAGAGGCAACGAGCAAAGTTGTGAGTATATGTATGTGAGAGCAAGGCCATGGCTGAATGAATGAGGGTACACCGGTCAGAGTGTTGTTTTACCGGGGTATTATTGTCACCCATTTGCTGTCTTAACTTTTTTTAATCTGCAGAATTTGTTACAAAAGCTTGAGGTTCTTTTTTTCTTAGGCTAAATCAGATTATTCAACTCTGTTCATACATTTACGAGAAAGAAAGAAACCTCTTAGACTCAACCCTATGTATCTATAACTCTTTGGGCCATCATCTGTTCTCTTAACGGGGCTGTGGGCGAAACCTAGAGCTAAGATCATAACGGGGCTATCATCCTTGTAGCATTTTCCTTGAATTCTATGACTATTTGTATATGTTTTTCCTTGATGTATTTTTTGGTGTTGTGAGAAGATTTTGTTTAGATGATAATAATAAAATCTCTCTTGAACTAAATCAGTGCGTTGGTCAGCTCGTTCAAATAATATATATATATACATGGTTATAGATTTCCCACGTCTGTGTGTTTAACTGTCGTCACGTGTATGTGCGTGCCTGTGAGTAGATAGAGATTTATGTAATATATATCTGTGTTTAGACTGTCTGACGCCTTTAAAAACGGTCGTAGAGGATAGGTGAGAGAGGGAAGAATTCTTTTCGCTTTCAGCGACAGCCTCTATATCACATTCTATCATCTCACGTGTGGAAATTATATTTCTTTTCACCAGCTCTCACTGTATCTATCACTCATTCCAATCTATTCAGAAGGGACCAAACTCAGTCTTAATTTTCCTATCAAAAATCTACGACAAATGGGTTCTCGTCCGTAGGATTTTTGAACTTAGAATAGGAAGACGAGTACGACAAATGGGTTCTCGTCCGTAGGATTTTTGAACTTAGAATAGGAAGACGAGTACGACAAATGGTCGCTCGTTACCGGGAATTGAACCCAAAATCCTAAGGCGATACGACAAATGTGGTCTCGTCTATCTGGATTTTGAACTTAAGATTCTTTATTCTGATATAGAGTAAGAGTGTGATGTCTTGTGAGTTTTGTATCTTTTTAAAATAATTTATCCCCTAGACTAACGATCTGTTTACGGGCGTGCTGACCACACAAACTGATAAGTTTTTTTTCCACAGAATTTTGAATAATATACATTTGAGTTACAGGTGGATTTTGTCGGAATATATGTTATTGTTGATTTGTAATACTAAACGCTGGTAAAGTTTTGTGAGTGTATAACATTCACAAGGGTTCTGAAGCAGGTAGGTGTTTGAGCAAAGCTAAGGAGTGCGTTTCGGACTATTCGTCCAGATTAATTGCCTCTTTCACCCGAACTGTCTTCAGGGGTAAACTTGAGAGTGGATTTTATAATTAAGGGATTATTTTTCTCTTTAATTTTTGCAATAATTATTTTGCTTTTCCACTGTAGCAACTTATTTTTCAGAAGTAATCTTAACTACCATTTAGTTGGCGTAGTCGTGTTTTGCATTAAGTGCTTTATTGCCGATAATAGCAGAGATAGTTAGATTTTATTTTGGAGGAGGTATCCCAGGGTTAAGGATATCATCTTTCGGATTTTTGGAAATTTTTTTCTCCTAAGTGGTAGGAACCAGGTTATTCTTTTTCCTATTTGCTATCTCAACGTGTCTCAGTCACTGACATAATATGGCCGAGAGGGCAAAGCTTAGACAACTCCTCAGGGACGAAGCGAGAGAGGAGGGACTGGAAGGCGAAGAAGCGAAAGCTTTTGTCAGAGACGAACTTGAGAGATATGATGCGGAGAGGAAAGAAGAAGAAGCTAGGAAGAAAGAAGCGGAAGACCGGCTATTACAGCAGAGGAAGATGGATGAGGAAATGGAAATCCGCAGGGAGAGAGAAAGAGAGAAGGAGAGACAGCAAGAGGAAAGAGAGAAGGAGAGTCAGCATGAGGAAAGAGAGAAGGAGAGACAACATGAGTTGGCTCTTAAAGCTCTAGAACTTCAAAGTCGTGGTGCTGCCTCTACCTCCAGCAATGGAGAGTCTTCTCCTCATTCTTCCTTAACTGATCCTTCTAACACTCAATCTACCCATCTCACTGCTATGTCTTTTCCGCTAGAATCTTTCCCTTGTCCAAATGAGAAGATTGACACTTGGCTAGAAAAATTTGAGAAAATTGCAACTCTGTACGGTTTAGAGAGGTCGCGTTGGAACATGAAGCTTTCCCAGGCTTTGAAAAGTTCTGCGTATGATGTTTACGCCAAACTGGAAAGCAGCCAACAAGACAACTATGATCTGTTGAAGAAAGCGTTACTGGAGCGCTTTGAAATGAACGCTCGCAAATTTTTGCAACTGTTTCGCAACAGCCGGAAAGAGAATTCTGAAACTTTTCAGCAGTTCTCGTCTCGTTTGAAGGGTTATCTGACAAAGTGCCTAGAGCTCTCACAGCTCCCCTCTACCTATGAAGGTCTTGAGGAATTTGTTTTAACAGAACAAATAAAGAACACATTGTCTGCAGATACCCGGAGATTTCTAGCTGAGCAGGGTGCAGAAAAGCTCGAAGACATCTTAGAGAAGTCTGAGCGTTACCATAATGCGCTGGCTGAACTACCGGCCACAAAGCGGAAACCGACAGAGGAGCATTTTCGAAAACATAACCTAGAGCAATCTTCTCAGGCTTCTAACCAAAATAACCACAGAGAAACTGGACCTCAAAACCCCCCTCCTGAAAAATCCAAGTTCTACAAGAACAAGTACCCCAACCACCCCAAACAGTCTGATCAACCCGACCGCCCTACATGGCAGCGTAGCCAGAAAGGACAAGGTGGCAAAGGGAGAACCCCTGAGCACGGGACATATGATCAGACCGAGCACACCGAGCCGAAACGCATCGGATGCTTATTAACAGTCTCGCAAGGTGGAATTATTGACAGTGATTCCCAACCTGTTGGGGATAGACCCTCAACGCGAGGTACTGTTACTTTGAACGGTTCTCAAACTTCTTGCTTATTTGACACGGGGCTTTCTTATGATTGCATTGTTGCCAGAAACCTGGTCAAACCCGGTCAAGAGACAGCAGAGACCGTCCAACTTTGTGGAGTTCGTAAGAGTGATGCACCTACAGCGCTTCCCATCGCATTGGTGGAGATACACTCTGACTTTGTCAGAGGGGTGATCAAAGCGGCTGTTATGGATGATCCCATCTACCCAGTCATACTTGGCGGGAGATACGTGTGTATTGGGAAACCGGAAGAGCCGATTGTGGCAGCAGTAACTACAAGAGGGCAAACCAAGAAGGAACGGGAGCCTGCGCCTAATTTGTTACCCATGGAACTTAAAGAAGCGCAATACAAGGACCCTACTTTGGCACCCTGCTTTAGGAAACTGCCCATGGCTAAGGAACCCAAACAGCACGGGGACATTTTTTCTAAGGATGGCGTACTTTATCGGAGAACGGGCAAGCCTGACCAAGGTTACAACCAGCTCCTAGTACCGAAACAGTACAGAAGCCAAATCCTAGAAATGGGGCACTCTCTTCCCTTCAGCGGACATATGGGACAGAACGCCACAAACCAACGTATAACCACTCATTATTGGTGGCCAGGAGTAAACACTGATATTATCAGGTACGTCAAATCCTGTGCCCAGTGCCAACGTGTACCACCCAAGCAACGGACACCCCCAGTCCACATGGGTGAAATGCCAATAGTGGGAACACCATTCGAACGGGTTGTGATCGACATTTTAGGGCCTTTCGAAAGGACTAAAAGAAGGAACAGGTTTATCCTGACCTTAGTCGATACATGCACTTTATGGGCAGAAGCTATCCCGCTAACATGCGCAGATGCCAAGCATGTCGCAGAAGCCCTCGTGCAGATTTTCACTCGGTTGGGATTCCCTCAGCAAGTGTTGACGGATAACGGATCTCCATACCGAAACCTGTTGATGGATGAGATCGTTAAGATCTTGAGGACCCAACACATCCACACTAAGCCATATACTCCGGCCGGAAATGGGCTCGTGGAACGTGCTAATGGAAACCTCAACATGATGCTAAGTAAACTGGCACAAGTGAAACCTGAAGATTGGGATCTTTGTATTCCTGCAGCTTTATTTGGCTACAGAGAATCTCCTCATACTTCCACAGGATTTCCGCCAGCTACACTCTTATTCGGCAGACCCATTAAGGGCCCGCTTGAAGCCTTACTTCAGTCTCTGACAGACGAGAAGGCGGATGAGACAGTTGTCTCAGCAAGTAAATATGTGTCGGTTTTAAAGGAAAGGTTGAAACTAGGGTGGGACCTAGCAACGACTAACTTTAAGCGAGCACGCACCAAGCACGCTAACCGATACAGGAAAGTCGCGAAAGAGAGAGAACTGGAAGCAGGAGAGAAAGTTTTGGTGTTACTCCCTACCGAGAACAACCAACTGAAGATCGGATGGCAAGGGCCGTTTACCGTCCTGAAAAAGATTTCTAAGGCTAACTACCAGATCTCTATTCAAGGAAAGGAGAAGGTTTTCCATTTAAATCTCTTAAAGAGATACTTGGAAAGACCAGTGCCAACCTCCGACCATCTCCTGACGATCGCCAGAGCTGACGAAGATGATGATAGTGGCAGGGATATTCCACCGCTATCACAGGAAATCTTTCAAAAATGTCAGAAGCGGCGACGCTCTTTCAAGCGCGCATGGGAGACATTCCAGAGGAAGGAAACTTTGGGGAGTAGACTTGAGTAGGAATTGGAGAGAGATGGAGGGGGAAGATGAGAGGGAAGAAGACAGACACCCCGAAGCTACGGTTATAGGAAATTTAATTCCATAACGTAGACATGGAGTGCTTCCATATCTTAAGGGGGGACGTCCTGTCACGTAGGTCTTTATATCATTAAATTACCTACATCTTCTTCCTATTCTCTCACCCGAATCCTTTTATTTTATTATCTTTCCGTACTTGTTTTTCCTGTATTTTTCGCATCACTCGGTTGCGAAAAATATTTTCTTCAGTATTCTCAAACTTTACCTTGTGTTTTTTCTCATACTGGGATGCGTAATTTTATTACATAGATGTCAGTCAGACGTGAAGTGCGATTTAGTTGCAGTCCATCTCAGACATCGAGCCGACTGGGGTCTGCACCTTCAGATGACACGACACTCCTGAGTTAGATTCTCGACGTAAACGCGTGAGAATGCTAGGAGAGAGCCGACATCCGTCTGCATTTTCAACGGTCAACAAGTAGTTGCATCGGCCGAACGCTTAAGCAGAAGCGAATATTTACACCTTATAGTCGCAGTTTCAGACATCTGTCGTCTGGAAATCCCAGCTGACACAGCTCACTGTTGGCCGGGTCAGCGCGAGGTGCGGAAATGCAGAAGTGTCAGTTATGTAAGACGTCTAGTAATGGTAATGTTAAACGTAAGGTGTTTTACACGGGAAAGGGGAGATGATTTCGGAGTTTGAGAAAATGTGGGATTGTTTGCCCCTGTTTTCAAATATCCACCCAGGAGCTGAAATCTGATTTTATTTCAGTCTCCAACATCTCCAGTAGACGGAACACACGTGCTTAGCGAATGAAGCTTGTATAGCAAATTTCATAGTTCTCGTCAGATTTGTGACGAGCTTCTAAATACCTATCTAGTGAATTATCCTAGTCGTGGCGTTACCGTAGTGCTGTGGTGAGATTAATAAAATAGATATCTAGTATTTTGGAAAGTGATTTAGTGTTAAAATCGCCTATTTCATTCTAAACTAGTTCTGTGTCCTGAGTGCTTAATTTATAGTTTGTTATATTCTCTAAGTCGACGAGATACAGTGGAAATACATAATAAATTATATCTTTAGCTTACTAAAACTATTACTAAATTTAGCTTACTAAAACTTATTTCACCGGAAAATTTAAATGATAAGTCAAGCAGTACACTTGCGGTTTAATAATGTAAGTTATAGTGAGTACATATATGTAAATTATTTGATATGTGTTCTTTCTTTTATATAGTGAAACGGTGGTACCCAACTTGCCAGCGTTTAGTAGCCTGAGAGACATATTTGTGAGAAGCATAGACATTTCCTATCTTTAACCACGTGGTTTTTTTTGTTTCAAGTAACACGGGTCTGACAGTGCATAAGCCATCAGAGAGAGACAGTTATAGCAATCCCACTAACGGTTTCTAAAGACTAGAAATATATATTGGGCTTTTGAGCCAGTTCATATTGCTCCACAAATTTAAATGTACATGCTGCCTGGCGGCGAGAATATTACAAGATTAACATTCCGACAGAGATTGTGACTAGTATTGTGGTGACCAAATATAGTACCTGCCTGAAAGAAGACACCGATCTGACATTTCTTAAATCCTAGAATCCAAAGCTAATGACATTGTGCTCTGCTAACTTTCGTGCCTGGACATATTTTATGTGACTTAATCAGACACTCGAAAAATTAGAACACCCAAGGAATCGTTCCCTGAGTTTAGTACGTCTTTTGGAACTGGGGATTTCTTGGTCAAGGACTGCATTTTCGGGTCTGTGTGAAGGTCCTAGAATTATTATGTTCCCAGAGGCAACGAGCAAAGTTGTGAGTATATGTATGTAAGTGCAAGGCCATGGCTGAATGAATGAGGGTACACCGGTCAGAGTGTTGTTTTACCGGGGTATTATTGTCACCCATTTGCTGTCTTAACTTTTTTTAATCTGCAGAATTTGTTACAAAAGCTAGAGTTTCTTTTTTTTCTTAGGCTAAATCAGATTATTCAACTCTGTTCATACATTTACGAGAAAGAAAGAAACCTCTTAGACTCAACCCTATGTATCTATAACTCTTTGGGCCATCATCTGTTCTCTTAATGGGGCTGTGGGCGAAACCTAGAGCTAAGATCATAACGGGGCTATCATCCTTGTAGCATTTTCCTTGAATTCTATGACTATTTGTATATGTTTTTCCTTGATATATTTTTTGGTGTTGTGAGAAGATTTTGTTTAGATGATAATAATAAAATCTCTCTTGAACTAAATCAGTGCGTTGGTCAGCTCGTTCAAATAATATATATATACATGGTTATAGATTCCCCACGTCTGTGTGTTTAACTGTCGTCACGTGTATGTGCGTGCCTGTGAGTAGATAGAGATTTATGTAATATATATCTGTGTTTAGACTGTTTGACGCCTTTAAAAACGGTCGTAGAGGATAGGTGAGAGAGGGAAGAATTCTTTTCGCTTTCAGCGACAGCCTCTATATCACATTCTATCATCTCACGTGTGGAAATTCTATTTCTTTTCACCAGCTCTCACTGTATCTATCACTCATTCCAATCTATTCAGAAGGGACCAAACTCAGTCTTAATTTTCCTATCAAAAATCTACGACATAGACCAATCAAAATCATTGACGGTGACAAGGGCCCACAACACCTGTCGGGTTAAGAGGTTAATATTATCATTAGGCAGTTCCATCTAGACGACCTCGAGAAAGGGTGTGTTTTCTAAGTGTGAGCTGAAGAGAAGCCATGTTTGAGCTGTCTCAACTTTCGGGGAACCACAAAGACAAGTTTTAAGTTGAAGTTCCTAAAGTATTTCAGAAAGAAGTAAACTGTGTGTAGACTTTAATGATATCGTTTTTTTTTTTCACAACAGAATATAAGCGGTAGCTATATTTCTGTACCAGGAGGAAAGACTATGTTGAGTAGTAACACATGTAAGTACTGTGTATTGCAATCACCAGATAGGATTTGATTTATGTAGAAGAAAGAAAACCAAGAAAACAGTCACAGATGTATGTGAGGACTCATCATCTGAAGAAAATAGTAACTTTAATTATTGTAGATAAAAGACGCCACTACATGTACTGAACAGTTGAAGAAACAAAGGGAAACAAAGGACAAGGTGACCTAGATCGTGAGTTGCACGAGATTCCTGGGTACTCGCACAATTTAGAAGGAAGAAAAGTAAATACGGAGACCTACAGTAAACTACAATTATAACAAAGAATATTGATTTGTTTCCAGCTGCATTTGTTTATTTATGTACTTTGTAAATAAACCTTGTTATATGACTCAGCCGAGTTATGCAGATTGGTCGAATGATATGAATGGAAAAAAATACAACACAGTTAGAAGTACACCACTATAGCACCTTAACACCATCAATCCGAGAGAACGAACGAACCTGCTACATTCCACAAGAATCTACATCTCTAGCGGGAAGCTAGTAATAACACTTGATGGACATTTATTTAAAAAGTAGAATTAGAGAACGCGGTCACATATAACCCTTATTTGGTACCGTGCCCAACTCATTGAGGAGCACACGGTCACAAGAGTTTATACCTAAAATGGTTACTGGTGGCGGCCATATATGCTTTCTATGTTCGTCATTTGTTCGGAATTTGACACCACACGTAAGACTAGCAGGGACGAACGTATGAGAGGAGGCATCCGGCGTATGTTCAACCAACGCGCTACAGTACAATTAGCATTCATACCCTTCAACATTTGCTGAAGGAGACTGAGCACCTATGGGTTTGCCCGGAGTGCAATGACGATGATTCTGATCAACAATAACAATCACTTGAGATGATTTGGAAAGATCTCCTAGGTGACGGATCTCCTAGGTGACGGATCTCCTAGGTGACGGAGTGGGAAAAGAGAAATAATTTTAAAACTAGAAGCATTTCACACTAGCCCCCAGCCCAACCGGTATTTAAAAGCGTTGTATCCCCAGGATTAAAATTCTTCCTTGTCCTCAGTGAAAACTCTAGGGCTAACTTACACATATGGCCGTCGCCAGTACCATTCCTGGAATAAGCTCTATGGAGATAGAAATAGCCTGCAGCTGACCATTGCTGTCTTTGAACATATTTATGTTGACGTCTGAGAGTGTACGAAGAAGAAGAAGAAGAAGAAGAAGAAGAAGAAGAAGAAGAAGAAGAAGAAGAAGAAGAAGAAGAAGAAGAAGAAGAAGAAGAAGAAGAAGAAGAAGAAGAAGAAGCTAACTTACAAAGATTTACTTTTATCGTGAACTACTTGATATAGGAACACGATCTTTTGTTTGAAGTGAAGTTAACTTTCGATAAAATATTATTTAGTTTGATTTTTCCACCACTTTGTTGATGGAATTACAGGAAGCATATCGCAAGTGTATATGGGCTGCGCTTACTCCAAATTCCGCATGCTGTGGTGCTCTGAAACCTGAAAAAAAAGACATATTTTATCAAGGTGATCTTTTGAGATTTCAGTGTTTCTACAACAGATTCCCGCAGCTCCTGGGTTGTCTGCCTTTGTGATAGAGGAAGAGAGACGATGTTGATAAAATCATAAAGAAGCAGGGCTAGGCAAAGCTTTACAACTTGAGGAAACGGCCAATATTTGAGGCATGGGTCGTCATCTGTAAAAAGAAGGAGGGGAGAGAGAGAGAGAGAGAGAGAGAGAGAGAGAGAGAGAGAGAGAGAGAGAGAGAGAGAGAGAGAGAGAGAGAGAGAGAGAGAGAGAGCAACTGCTACGACAACAGAAAAGTTGGGAAAAACTGACAAAAGAATTCCGTGAAAAAGATTTGGCTCAGACAGCTTTTAACGGACAACTCCTGGGGAGAATGTGACGTCTAAAACACTTCTATAATCTATAACACCACGGGGAGAACAATGAAGACCAAAAGGTATTTTGTATATTTAGACAAGCGCCCTAATACAAGTGACGGACCTTGTGTCTAGGTTGAGCTAGTTGCGCCACGCCAAAACAATGCAAAACTCCTATTTAAAAAAAATAAAAATAAAGAAGGTGAAAGTTTTACAACATACATCACCGGAGCATTAATGAAGTCATACAAAAATTTTTCATTTTACAACGTACATCACTCTGGGGGAAATGGTCAGAAACAGTTTCACAACGTAAAGAGGCTAGACTAAATAATGAAATGAGAAGACGAAAAATGGGTTCGTCGGAACGGGAAACACTCTGCGACACGTAATAAGCACAAATGGGGACAGGTGATAAGACCTTTATCAGGATTAATGTGTCACGACCACTAAACTCAAGAGCGAACTGACATGGCGTGTATGTGCTCTTGACGTTAAGTGTGTACAGGTACGGTACATGTAACACAGGTTACAAGTGTGTATCTTACGTGCATGTGCAAAATGTATTTTCTGGAAAATGCAGCTAAGCTATTTTAGGTAACGAATTAGGAATAGATTACCGTGGGAGTTTATGCGAACATAAAGATATGTGCCGAATACCTGCTATGTAAAGAACATTTGACCAGTACTACGGGCTCTTAGGGTGCTAGGTCAGTGACCTTTGTGCTTTAACTCTGCCTTCTTACTCTGTCTTTGTGTTTGTCTTCCAAGTTTATCATTGTCATCAGGTTTCATCCTGGTGGTTCTTCTCTTGTTGTCATCAGGTTTCATCCTGGTGGTTCTTCTCTTCACCTTTCATTACAAACACAATGTGTCCGACCACTCATGTTAAAATATGTTTTCCTCACTGTATGTCCAGTCATGGCCAGTGTGTTATCAGGGTCCGAATCGGAAGCAAAGAATAGTAGGGCTGGAACCTGCCACGCATGTCGTAAAAGGCTACAAAGGAGAGTGGGCACAGAACAGACTAATCCTTCATGTAGAAACTTTAGGCCACAAAAACTTGAACAAGTCAACTATAGAAAATAATCAAGCGTAACAAGTTGTAAGGAGGGAAAGCGCTGCTGTTGGACAAGACACACATTAAGTAAACCAGTTAATGGTGGTACAGGACTGTAGTAGATTTTTGATAGGGGACTTAAGACTTGGGTTGGTCCCTTCTGAATAGATTAGAATAAGTGATAGTCACAGTGAGAAGTAGTAATAGCAATAGATTTCCACGAGTGAGATGGTAGAATGTGATTTAAGAGGCTGTCTCTGAGATCGAGAAATCTTCTCTCTCTCACCTATCTTCTACGACAGCTTTCAAGAAGTCAGACAGTCTAAACACACACACACACACACACACACATATATATATATATATATATATATATATATATATATATATATATATATATATAACCAC
This sequence comes from Oreohelix idahoensis, assembly GCA_024509875.1. Classification (NCBI taxonomy): domain Eukaryota; kingdom Metazoa; phylum Mollusca; class Gastropoda; order Stylommatophora; family Oreohelicidae; genus Oreohelix; species Oreohelix idahoensis. The sequence goes on along the minus strand of JAMPIV010010059.1, from coordinate 140,291 downwards.
TCACGTGCACGCACATATATGACGACAGTTAGACGTACAGACGTGGGAAAACTGTAACAAATGATTATATAAATATTCTAGAACGAGCTGACTAACACGCTGATTAATTTCAAGAGAAACTTTAATTATCATCTAAAATTTCTTCACAACACATAGAAATTACATCAAAACGTACACAAGTAGTCATAAAAATCAAGGAATTGCTACAAGAAAATGATAGACCCACAGTTAGATCTTATCCCTCGAGGTATGCCCACAGCCCCGTTGGAAGAAAGTGATAGCCCCCAAGGAAACAAGGATACATAGGATTAGGTCTAATATTTCCCCTTCTTAAGGTATGGACAGACTTGATATCTCTGTTCTATTTTAAGGGAAATATGATTAGCAATACTTGAAATCAGAAAGTTAAGATAGCAAAATGGGTGCCCAATTACAACAATAAAAAAATCACTCCGTCCTGCATTCACTTTATTCATTCAGCCGAGCACACGTGCACATGTTCATACTCACAGCTTAGATAGCCACTTCTGGTAATACAATTTTTTTAAGACATTCCCCTACAGACTCGTCAAGGGCAGCCTTGACCAAGAAATCCGCAGTTCCAAAAAGACGGGATGAATTCTCTGCTTCCGGGAACGACTTCTTGGGTGTTCTTATTTTTCGGATGTCTGCTTAGGTCACATTAAAATTGTCCGGGCACGAAACATTAACAACGAGCACAGTTTCAATAGCTTAGGTTTCTAGAATTGAGGAATGTCAGATCGGTGTCTACTTTCAGGAAAGGACTATATTTGGTCACCACACTACTAGTCGAAACTCCGTCGGAATGTTACTGACGTTAATATGTTACTTGCCACAACGGCTAAATTTGTACATAGAGTTTGTGCAGAAAATCTGATCTGGCTCAAAGGCCCAGTATAAAACATTTAGTCTTTAATAAAACCCGTTAGTGAGAGTTGTACTCTGTCTATTTATGAAGACACACGCACTGTCAGACAGGTGTTAACTTGTAAACCCACGTGGTTAAAAGATAAAAATGTTTATGTTTCTCACAGATATGTCTCTGTACTAAACGCCGGCAAAATGTTGGGTTACCCCAGTATTCACTGAATAGGGAAGAAAAACCACAAATAAAATACTTATACACGCTACGTACTCGGATTATAACTTACATTTTTAAACTGCAAGCGTACCGCTTGACTTATCATTTAAAACTTCCCGTGCACTAAGTTATATTTTAAAATCATCAATCCTCCTGAATTAGGAATACGTGCGTATTCCGTCAACACTCATGAGGCTTCTAGCATTTATAAGTTAGTTTAGAAAAATTGTTCTCGTCTGATTATTTTAGCAGTAAAATTAAATTCCTTAATAGCCGACTGAGTTTAAGCTAGAAATATAATTTCTGTTTTCCACTGTAACTCGTCACTATAAAATAATACAGACTATATAAATTAAGCGCTCTGCACCAAATCTAACTAGTGAAATAAAATAAGCAATTTAACACTTTAAACACTTCACAAAATACTAGATATTAATATAATATATTACCTCCACACAGAATTTACAGGCGATCGCACAAACATAGAATTATATGCTTATATTTATTGGTCGTCTAGAAGTTCGGCAAAATTTTTGCCAAGAACAAACTAAGACTTCGCTATACAGCTTATTCTATTAGCACGAAACGTCCTGTCTACTGCGAATTCAGGAGCAAGAATGAAAATCTAGTTTAACATTCTGGTTATATCTATTACCAGACAAAGAGGTAAACGTTTAATTTCGCAAAACGAAGTACTCTCCCCTTTCCGTCTTTAACGCTTACGTTTAACACCTAAACGCATGCCATAACTGCCACCTACTGACCGAGAGGGCGCGTGTCAGTTGCGAATCTCAGACAACCCGTCTCCAGTGCAGAAGCAGTTTTTCACACCTCCCCGAGAAACTCATCCTGAGAACCATAACTGACACTTGGTTTTTCCCGCACCTTACGCCAACTCTGGCCGTGGAGCGTGAGTGTCATATCACCTGACACTGAGACCTTGGAAACTACATGTCAGATGCAAACTACCAGACAAATGTCTCCTCATCATGTCTGACGGAGTGAATTCTCACACTTCAGGCCCAGAAACTTAGCCGAAGAAACACTGTCCCAGGGGAAACTGTAGACAGCTGTCTGCTCCCCTGTCTGACGGAATGCATTCTAACCCTCTGCGTCTCGTGTAGGGGCTGACACGTTACGTCATAACTGCGTTCTCAGTTTAATCAGCAATGAAATGCGTTTCTAAATGAGAAACGAAACTGGCGAAAGTGAGAATGGGAAAAAATTATTTCTCGCAAACGAATGGATGCGAAAAATACAGGAAAAAGGTAAAGAGTGATAATAAAATAGGGGATACGAGTGAAAGAAAAAGAAGAGGATATAGGCAATTCAATGATCATAAAACCTCTGTGACAGAACGTCCCCCCTTTAAGATATGGAAGCACTCCATGTCTACGTTATGGAATTAAATTTCCTATATCCGTAGCTTCAGGGTGTCTGTCTTCTTCCCTCTCATCTCCCCCCTCCATTTCTCTCCAATTCCTACTCACGTCTCCTCCCAAAGTTTCCTTTCTCTGGAATGTCTCCCATGCGCGCTTGAAAGAGCGTCGCCGCTTCTGACATTTTTGAAAGATTTCGTGTGTGTGCAGTGGAGTTTCCCTGCCACTATCGTTATCTTCGTCAGTTTTGGCGATCGTCAGGAGATGGTCGGAGGTTGGCACTGGTTTTTCCAAGTATCTCTTTAACAGATTTAAATGGAAAACCTTTTCCTTCCCTTGAATAGAGATCTGGTAGTTAGCCTTAGAAATCTTTTTCAGGACGGTAAACGGCCCTTGCCATCCGATCCTCAGTTGGTTGTTTCCGGTAGGGAGTAACACCAAAACTTTCTCTCCTGCTTCCAGTTTTCTCTCTTTTGCGACTTTCCTGTATCGGTTAGCGTGCTTTGTGCGTGCTCGCTTAAAGTTGGTCGTTGCTAGGTCCCATCCTAGTTTCAACCTATCCTTTAAATCCGATACGCATTTACTGGCTGAGACGACTGTCTCATCAGCCTTCTGGTCTGTCAGCGACCAAAGTAAGGCTTCAAGCGGGCCCTTAATGGGTCTGCCGAATAAAAGCGTAGCTGGCGGAAATCCTGTGGAAGTATGAGGAGATTCTCTTTAGCCAAATAAAGCTGCAGGAATACAAAGATCCTAATCGTCAGGTTTCACTTGTGCCAGTTTACTTAGCATCATGTTGAGGTTTCCATTAACACGTTCCACGAGCACATTTCCGGCCGGAGTATAAGGCTTTGTGTAGATGTGTTTGGTCCTCAAGATCTTCACGATCTCATCCATCAACAGGTTTCGGTATGAGGATCCGTTATCCGTCAACACTTGCTGAAGAAATCCCAACCGAGTGAAAATCTGCACGAGGGCTTCTGCGACATGCTTGGCATTTGCGCATGTTAGCGGGATAGCTTCTGCCCATAAAGTGCATCCATCGACTAAGGTCAGGATGAACCTGTTCCTTCTTTTAGTCCTTTCTAAGGGTCCTAAAATGTCGATCACAACCCGTTCGAATGGTGTTCCCATTATTGGCATTTCACCCAACGAGACTGGGGGTGTCCGTTGCTTGGGTGGTACCCGTTGGCACTGGGCACAGGATTTGACATATCTGATAATATCAGTATTTACTCCTGGCCACCAATAATGAGTGGTTATCCGTTGGTTTGTGGCATTCTGTCCCATATGTCCGCTGAAGGGAAGAGAGTGCCCCATTTCTAGGATTTGGCTTCTGTACTGTTTCGGTACTAGGAGCTGGTTGTAACCTTGGTCAGGCTTTCCCGTTCTCCGATAAAGTACGCCATCCTCAGAAAAAATGTCCCCGTGCTGTTTGGGTTCCTTAGCCATGGGCAGTTTCCTAAAGCAGGGTGCCAAGGTAGGGTCCTTGTATTGCGCTTCTTTAAGTTCCATAGATAACAAATTTGGCGCAGGCTCCCGTTCCTTCTTGGTTTGCCCTCTCATAGTTACTGCTGCCACAATCGGCTCTTCCGGTTTCCCAATACACACGTATCTCCCGCCAAGTATGACTGGGTAGATGGGATCATCCATAACAGCCGCTTTGATCACACCTCTGACAAAGTCAGAGTGTATCTCCACCAATGCGATGGGAAGCGCTGTAGGTGCATCACTCTTACGAACTCCACAAAGTTTGACGGTCTCTCCTGTCTCTTGACCGGGTTTAACCAGGTTTCTGGCAACAATGCAATCATAAGAAAGCCCCGTGTCAAATAAGCAAGAAGTTTGAGAACCGTTCAAAGTAACAGTACCTCGCGTTGAGGGTCTATTCCCAACAGGTTGGGAATCACTGTCAATAATTCCACCTTCTTCTTCTTCCGTCCTTAGCCAAAGACCGACCAAGCAGTCAGAGGCCATCACGCCTTGTGGCGTCTTAAGGGCAACAGCAGATTGATTTTCTCTGTTGTAGTTTCCCATCACGCCTAGCGGCGTCTTTAGGGCAACAACAAATAGATCCATCTGCCGTTGTTTCCGTAATCGGTGTGACAAGCCAACGGGTGATCAGCCCATTGGGCAATTCCACCTTGCGAGACTGTTAATAAGCATCCGATGCGTTTAGGCTCGGTGTGTTCGGTCTGATCATATGTCCCGTGCTCAGGGGTTCTCCATTTGCCGCCTTGACCTTTCTGGCCACGCTGCCATGAAGGGCGGTCGGGTTGATCAGACTGTTTACTGTGGTTGGGGTACTTGTTTTTGTAGAACTTAGATTTTTCAGGAGGGGGGTTTTGAGGTCCAGTTTCTCTGTGGTTATTCAGATTAGAAGCATGAGAAGATTGGTCTAGATTATTTTTCCGAAAAAGCTCTTCTGTCGGTTTACGTTTTGTGGCCGGTAGTTCAGCCAGGACATTGTGATATCGCTCAGACTTTTCTAAGATGTCTTCGAGCTTTTCTGGCCCCTGCTCAGCTAGAAATCTCCGGGTATCAGCAGACAAAGTGTTCTTTATTTGTTCTGTTAAAACAAATTCCTCCAGACCTTCATAGGTAGATGGGAGCTGAGAAAGCTCTAGGCACTTAGTCAAGTATCCCTTCAAACGAGATGAAAACTGCTGGAAATTTTCAGAGCTCTCCTTCCTGCTGTTGCGAAAGAGTTGCAAAAATTTGCGAGCATTCATTTCGAAGCGCTCCAGTAACGCTTTCTTCAACACATCATAGTTGTCTTGTTGGCTGGTCTCCAGTTTGGCGTAAACATCATACGCAGAACCTTTGAGGGCCTGGGAAAGTTTCATACACCAACGCGACCCCTCTAAACCGTTCAGGGTTGCAATTTTCTCAATTTTTTCTAGCCATGTGTCAATCTTCTCATTAGGACAAGGGAAAGATTCAAGAGCGAAAGACATAGCGGTGAGATGAGTAGATTGTGTGTTAGAAGGATCAGTTAAAGAGGAATGAAGAGAAGACTCTCCATTGCTGGAGGTAGAGGCAGCACCACAGCTTTAGAAATCTAGAGTCTTAAGCGCCAACTCGTGCTGTCTCTGTTTCTCTTTTTCCTCAAGCTGTCTCTCCTCCCTCTCCTTCTCATGCTGTCTCTCCTCCCTTTCCTTCTCGTGCTGTCTCTCCTTCTCCCTTTCTCTTTCCCTGCAGATTTCCATTTCTTCATCCATCTTCTTCTGCTCTGTAGCTTCAGATGCTTTCTCCTTCTGCTCCGCATCATATCTCTCTAGTTCGTCCCTGACAAAAGCTTTCGCTTCTCCGTCCAAACCTTCTTCTCTCGCTTCGTCCCTGAGGATCTGCCTAAGCTTCGCCCTCTCTGCCATAATAAGTCAGTGACTGAGACTACTCAAGAAAGAAAAGAAGAAAACGGATACACTAGTTCCTACCACTTGCGAGAAAATACCAAAAATCAAAAAGATGATATATTTTAACCTGGGATACCTCCTCAAAAAATATGGTGTCTAAGTATCGCTGCTATTAATCGGCAATAAAGCACCTAATGCAGACGACTACGCCAAATAAATGGTAGTTAAGATTACTACTGAAAAATAAGTTGCTACAGTGGAAACAAAATAATTATTGCAAAAATTTAAAAGGAAGAAAAAAATTCCCTTAATTTTTAATCCACTATCAAGTTTACCCCTGAAGACAGTTAGGGTAAGGGAGGCAATTAATCTGGACAAATAGTCCGAAACGCACTCCTTAACTTAGTTCAAACACCTACTTCTTCAGAACCCTGTGAATGATATACACTCACAAAACTTTACCAGCGTTTAGTATTACAAAATCAGTAATTAACATATATTCCGACAAATTCAACCTGTAAACCAAATGTATAATGCTCAAAAATGCTGTCGAAAAACAATTATTAGCCGTGTGGTCAGCACGCCCATAAAACAGATCGATATGTCTAGGGGATAGTTATTTTTAACAAGTACAAAACTCACAAGACATCACACTCTTACTCTATATCAGAATAAAGAAAATTAATCCTGCAAACGAGCTGATATTCGTATTTGCTCAGGACTAGAGTTCAATTCCCGGAAAAACGAGCCACCATTCTGTCGTCTCGTTTTCCTGTTCAAAAGTTCAAAATCCCGTTAGACGAGACAACCATTCTGTCGTAGATTTTTGATAGGGGAATTAAGACTTGGGTTGGTCCCTTCTGAATAGATTAGAATAAGTGATAGTCACAGTGAGAAGTAGTAATAGCAATAGATTTCCACGAGTGAGATGGTAGAATGTGATTTAAGAGGCTGTCTCTGAGATCGAGAAATCTTCTCTCTCTCACCTATCTTCTACGACAGCTTTCAAGAAGTCAGACAGTCTAAACACACACACACACACACACATATATATATATATATATATATATATATATATATATATATATATATATATATATAACCACTCACGTGCACGCACATATATGATGACAATTAGACGTACAGACGTGGGAAAACTGTAACAAATGATTATATAAATATTCTAGAACGAGCTGACCAACACGCTGATTAATTTCAAGAGAAACTTTAATTATCATCTAAAATTTCTTCACAACACATAGAAATTACATCAAAACGTATACAAATAATCATAAAAATCAAGGAATTGCTACAAGAAAATGATAGACCCACAGTTAGATCTTATCCCTCGAGGTATGCCCACAGCCCCGTTGGAAGAAAGTGATAGCCCCCAAGGAAACAAGGATACATAGGATTAGGTCTAATATTTCCCCTTCTTAAGGTATGGACAGACTTGATATCTCTGTTCTATTTTAAGGGAAATATGATTAGCAATACTTGAAATCAGAAAGTTAAGATAGCAAAATGGGTGCCCAATTACAACAATAAAAAAATCACTCCGTCCTGCATTCACTTTATTCATTCAGCCGAGCACACGTGCACATGTTCATACTCACAGCTTAGATAGCCACTTCTGGTAATACAATTTTTTTAGGACATTCCCCTACAGACTCGCCAAGGGCAGCCTTGACCAAGAAATTCGCAGTTCCAAAAAGACGGGATGAATTCTCTGCTTCCGGGAACGACTTCTTGGGTGTTCTTATTTTTCGGATGTCTGCTTAGGTCACATTAAAATTGTCCAGGCACGAAACATTAACAACGAGCACAGTGTCAATAGCTTAGGTTTCTAGAATTGAGGAATGTCAGATCGGTGTCTACTTTCAGGAAAGGACTATATTTGGTCACCACACCACTAGTCGAAACTCCGTCGGAATGTTACTGACGTTAATATGTTACTTGCCACAACGGCTAAATTTGTACATAGAGTTTGTGCAGAAAATCTGATCTGGCTCAAAGGCCCAGTATAAAACATTTAGTCTTTAATAAAACCCGTTAGTGAGAGTTGTACTCTGTCTATTTATGAAGACACACGCACTGTCAGACAGGTGTTAACTTGTAAACCCACGTGGTTAAAAGATAAAAATGTTTATGTTTCTCACAGGTATGTCTCTGTACTAAACGTCGGCAAAATGTTGGGTTACCCCAGTATTCACTGAATAGGGAAGAAAAACCACAAATAAAATACTTATACACGCTACGTACTCGGATTATAACTTACATTTTTAAACTGCAAGCGTACCGCTTGACGTATCATTTAAAACTTCCCGTGCACTAAGTTATATTTTAAAATCATCAATCCTCCTGAATTAGGAATACGTGCGTATTCCGTCAACACTCATGAGGCTTCTAGCATTTATAAGTTAGTTTAGAAAAATTGTTCTCGTCTGATTATTTTAGCAGTAAAATTAAATTCCTTAATAGCCGACTGAGTTTAAGCTAGAAATATAATTTCTGTTTTCCACTGTAACTCGTCACTATAAAATAATACAGACTATATAAATTAAGCGCTCTGCACCAAATCTAACTAGTGAAATAAAATAAGCAATTTAACACTTTAAACACTTCACAAAATACTAGATATTAATATAATATATTACCTCCACACAGAATTTACAGGCGATCGCACAAACTTAGAATTATATGCTTATATTTATTGGTCGTCTAGAAGTTCGGCAAAATTTTTGCGAAGAACAAACTAAGACTTCGCTATACAGCTTATTCTCTTAGCACGAAACGTCCTGTCTACTGCGAATTCAGGAGCAAGAATGAAAATCTAGTTTAACATTCTGGTTATATCTATTACCAGACAAAGAGGTAAACGTTTAATTTCGCAAAACGAAGAACTTTCCCCTTTCCGTCGTTAACGCTTACGTTTAACACCTAAACGCATGCCGTAACTGTCACCTACTGACCGAGAGGGCGCGTGTCAGTTGCGAATCTCAGACAACCCGTCTCCAGTGCAGAAGCAGTTTTTCACACCTCCCCGAGAAACTCATCTTGAGAACCATAACTGACACTTTGCTTTTCCCGCACCTTACGCCAACTCTGGCCGTGGAGCGTGAGTGTCATATCACCTGACACTGAGAATCTACCTTGGAAACTACATGTCAGATGCAAACTACCAGACAAATGTCTCCACATCATGTCTGACGGAGTGAATTCTCACACTTCAGGCCCAGAAACGTAGCCGAAGAAACACTGTCCCAGGGGAAACTGTAGACAGCTGTCTGCTCCCCTGTCTGACGGAATGCATTCTAACACTCTGCGTCTTGTGTAGGGGCTGACACGTTACGTCATAACTGCGTTCTCAGTTTAATCAGCAATGAAATGCGTTTCTAAATGAGAAACGAAATTGGCGAAAGTGAGAATGGGAAAAAAATTATTTCTCGCAAACGAATGGATGCGAAAATACAGGAAAAAGGTAAAGCGTGATAATAAAATAGGGGATACGAGTGAAAGAAAAAGAAGAGGATATAGGCAATTCAATGATCATAAAACCTCTGTGACAAGGACAATCCCTTTTTCGAGATCCTCAGGGTAAGAAAAATAGACGGAGTCCAAAAAACACATGGAGAAGAGAATTAGAGACAGACACATGAAGTGGATGAAGAAGACATGGAGAAGAGAACTAGAGACAGACACATGAAGTGGATGAAGAAGACATGGAGAAGAGAACTAGAGACAGACACATGAAGTGGATGAAGAAGACATGGAGAAGAGAATTAGAGACAGACACATGAAGTGGATGAAGAAGACATGGAGAAGAGAACTAGAGACGGACACATGAAGTGGATGAAGAAGACATGGAGAAGAGAACTAGACACAGACACATGAAGTGGATGAAGAAGTCATGGAGAAGAGAACTGGAGACAGACACATGAAGTGGATGAAGAAGACATGGAGAAGAGAACTAGAGACAGACACATGAAGTGGATGAAGAAGACCTTAAACTGATGGCACGAGACAGGAAGACCTGGCTTAAGTTTATTCAAGGTATGCTATGCTCCTTGGGGAGTTGAAATGTGAAGAAGAAGGTACTGGAAAGACCGTGAACGCGTGGAAGGCGTGGCATGTTCCTGTTGAGGACCAGTGCTTCAATGGAAAGCTGAAAGGCATTGGGGACCTAAGACGCGTCAACAATGAGGAATGCAGTTAGCGACCCATAGCTAGACTGCTTGCGTCAGGGTCAGCGACCCAGAGCTGACCAAGACCCTAGCCCACCTCCAAGTGGTTGGTCCTGGAAACAGGCTGCATCACTGCAGTCTGGCTGAGTGAGTAGGGATAGAAGAGGGAAGGCTAACCCGGTCTCAAAAATGCCGTGCTGAAGTCGGATGTGTCGGCCGAAAGGCGCAAATATCGCAGCTTCGCTGTAAACGGACACAACGAAACCAACGTCCTTTTCAGGATGAACGAAGAAGAAGAAGCAGAAGAAGAAAGGCATTGAGTGACTGACATCCGGTCACGCCCATATGTAAACAATGTAGATAACTGCTGATCAGTTCATCTCTGTTGTGTTATTTCTTCTTTTCGCTCGGCCGCTCTTCTTTTCTGTCCCTAACGGATTTAAAACATTTATTTTATTTTAATGCGCTAATCAGTGGGACTTCATATCAGGGACGGTGCTGAGCACTGGGCATTTTCGTGCGCTTCCCGAAGGCACACAGTTGGTATTTAGAGCCAGTGGCCAAAGTGGAATTAGTAATCAATGACCAATGCTCTTTTTTCCCTCAGGGACCCTGAGCACTGTCAGTTTTCCCCTGCTTCATATGTATGTCTTGATTCCGCGAGTCACTGCCAGACTCAACCAGAAGATAAATTAATATGAAACAAATATAAAGGTATGTTATCAGGCACTCGCAGGAAATAAAGAAGTAGAACACCAGACAACAGAAAAACAACAGACATGAGTGGCTTACCCAGGATTTGAACACTGGACCTTCCGTGCGACAACCCCGCCTAGCCATGCAAGCGAATCACACTATCCGCTCTGCCATCTACGCATCATCATAAAATGATGTTTCAATGGCAGGTCAATAGTGCGAACCACAATACACGACACCAGAAGTCCTCCATGGGCAGTTCAGCCTATTAATGACGCAATCACTTCTGTTGTATTTCTATCAAGCAGTATAGGCCGAATCCAACAAGACCCTTAGGACCTTAATACTGTGTCCAGTAAATGATAGTAGACTAGAACAGTGAGAACAGGATAGTGGGTAGGTTTGGTATTGTACAAACATTTATTACAAATAAGGGAGGGAAACCTGAGGCCTGTAAACAGTAAATTAATATGAAACAAATATAAAGGTATGTTATCAGGCACTCGCAGGAAATAAAGAAGTAGAACACCAGACAACAGAAAAACAACAGACATGAGTGGCTTACCCAGGATTTGAACACTGGACCTTCCGTGCGACAACCCCGCCTAGCCATGCAAGAGAATCACACTATCCGCTCTGCCATCTACGCATCATCATAAAATGATGTTTCAATGGCAGGTCAATAGTGCGAACCACAATACACGACACCAGAAGTCCTCCATGGGCAGTTCAGCCTATTAATGACGCAATCACTTCTGTTGTATTTCTATCAAGCAGTATAGGCCGAATCCAACAAGACCCTTAGGACCTTAATACTGTGTCCAGTAAATGATACAACAGAAGTGATTGCGTCATTAATAGGCTGAACTGCCCATGGAGGACTTCTGGTGTCGTGTATTGTGGTTCGCACTATTGACCTGCCATTGAAACATCATTTTATGATGATGCGTAGATGGCAGAGCGGATAGTGTGATTCGCTTGCATGGCTAGGCGGGGTTGTCGCACGGAAGGTCCAGTGTTCAAATCCTGGGTAAGCCACTCATGTCTGTTGTTTTTCTGTTGTCTGGTGTTCTACTTCTTTATTTCCTGCGAGTGCCTGATAACATACCTTTATATTTGTTTCATATTAATTTACTGTTTACAGGCCTCAGGTTTCCCTCCCTTATTTGTAATAAATGTTTGTACAATACCAAACCTACCCACTATCCTGTTCTCACTGTTCTAGTCTACTATCATTTACTGGACACAGTATTAAGGTCCTAAGGGTCTTGTTGGATTCGGCTTATACTGCTTGATAGAAATACAACAGAAGTGATTGCGTCATTAATAGGCTGAACTGCCCATGGAGGACTTCTGGTGTCGTGTATTGTGGTTCGCACTATTGACCTGCCATTGAAACATCATTTTATGATGATGCGTAGATGGCAGAGCGGATAGTGTGATTCGCTTGCATGGCTAGGCGGGGTTGTCGCACGGAAGGTCCAGTGTTCAAATCCTGGGTAAGCCACTCATGTCTGTTGTTTTTCTGTTGTCTGGTGTTCTACTTCTTTATTTCCTGCGAGTGCCTGATAACATACCTTTATATTTGTTTCATATTAATTTACTGTTTACAGGCCTCAGGTTTCCCTCCCTTATTTGTAATAAATGTTTCAACCAGAAGATGATTGCTCGTTTATGAACACTATTTTGACGGCGCGGTACTGTGGTACAGACTTTCAAAAATGGATGCTTGCGTACAATAGAAGGATTGAAGTGGCATGACAAGATCGTTAATGGTGAACAGATGACAAGAACCAGACAAACGCCAGTGGAACTAGAGATGAGAAGAAGACGCTGGAGATGGATAGGGACACACATTGAGAAAACTTATTGATGGAATTACAAGACAGTCCTTGTTCTGGAATACCCAGGGTAAGAGAGGTAGAGAAAGTACAAGGAACACATAGAGAATATAACCGAAGACAGACATGAAGGGGATGAAGAAGACATTGAATGACCTTGAGTTGATATCACATGACAGGAAGACTTGGCATATGTTTGTTGAAGGCCTATGCTCCTTGGGAAGTTCAAAGGTAAAGAAAAAGAAGGTACTTTTGGGGCATATTGTGTTAAACAAGGACCACAATGGTCAAGCCGTAACAATAAACATAGAATAGGTATAATCTTGAAGTGGTCATTATTCACCTCTAATTGCCGGGGCTACGTCTGCGGTTGGTGGTGACAGCTATATAAAGAGCTCGTTTGTGAAGTTTTCAATCGTTCAAGAGCCGTCTCTTATGAGTTATTTCATGTTACGTCTCTGTGTGTATATTGCCACGGAATGGGTTTCTCGCTGCCAGTAATGTTCGCGTTTGTGTGGCGACACCATGGGAATGACACTGAATAGCTCTGAGCTATAATTACTTCGAAAACGCAGTGTTGGCACTGGGTAGAGTATTTCGACCATAGAGCATTATATGATTACCGCCCAAGAAAAATATTTCAAATTTGAACGCTAGAATTAAGATATTATACAAAGCTAGCAAAGAAAAAACAAATTCAGAACTATGCACAATAACAAATATTGAGAGCTAAGACTGCCAAATGATTGTAAATTAACTCTTTTGTAACCTAGCACTGCGAAAAAAAGCGTCCTCTTTATCTGCTGTTAAATATTATTGGCTGCACCGACGACGGATGCTTTCGTTTTTCTATTGTGGGACTTTCTCCCCTTTTTTAGCATGTACCAATTCGATCTTTTTTGGATTGTTATATATATAAATATAAATATATATATATATATATATATATATATATATATATATATATATATATATATAGATATATATATATATATATATATATATATATAGATATATATATATATATATAGGATAGGAAACTTTGTACAGAGCGATATAACAGGAGGCAATCTGATCTTCATAAATAGTCCCTCCGTCGTACACGTGTTTCGCCCCTTTATGATAGTTACACTTTGAAAGGGGGGGGGGGGGGGCGGACCCACTTGGGTCATGACTCCCAAGTGTCCGCCTCTTGTTTTCCCGCCTACGCTGTGAACTGAACCCATTCCACTGTGGTTGCAACTTTTAACTTCATTCCTGATTTTATCCATGCTGCCAGCTTTAGGTAATTGTTAAAAGTAACTATTATGTTGTATGTAAATTACTGTCCTAAATTCCATGGCCGTTGCCTTTGCTTCACAGCCAAAACGATGCCCTTTCTGCCGTTTCACTGAGCTTCTTAAGTGCTCTTCTTGACTGTTCTGTCAGACCCAATGGTTGTCAGTAGATCATACGTTGAGGCAACTCTTCTTGACTGTTCTGTCAGACCCAATGGTTGTCAGTAGATCATACGATGAGGCAACTCTTCTTGACTGTTCTGTCAGACCCAATGGTTGTCAGTAGATCATACGTTGAGGCAACTCTTCTTGACTGTTCTGTCAGACCCAATGGTTGTCAGTAGATCATACGTTGAGGCAACTCTTCTTGACTGTTCTGTCAGACCCAATGGTTGTCAGTAGATCATACGATGAGGCAGCTCTTGCTCCTACTTCAACAGCGAAGCCTTTTGCCGTGAACCCGCCGTGTCTCAAGTCCGTGACCAGGTCATTGTACTTGGTCTTTTAGAACGAGCTTTTGTCCAATTTGGATTCTAATGGCACTGTCATGTTAATCATTATAATCTGGTGCGACAATGAGAAGTGTAGTACTATGTTTGATCGACTTCAAGGTCACCTAATGATTTACGGGTATGTCCCTCGGCCATCTTCTGTGGTAGTGCAGTGGTTAGTGCACTGGCTTCCTAGCTCGGTGTTCCATGGTTCGATCCCCAGTTGAGATGGGATTTTTTTTAGACCGCAAACGGATCCGGGTTGACCCAGCCTCATGAATTGGGTACCAGAACAACTCTGGGAAGGTTAAGGCAGCCGGCGTGATGCTGACCACATCACCCCTAGTGTGCCTATGGTCAAGAAAATACGGGCCTAGCACCGTATTCCCAATATGCCTCAATAGGCGTGTAATGGGATCCTTTACCTTTACCTCGGCCAGGTAGATCTACTGCCATCTTCCAGTCGTTTGCACAGTCAAGAATAGATGGTAAGCTGGTTGTTGGGAGTTAGAAAATGCAGTAGTTTGAATGCTCAGAACGTCGCTTTGCTACCCCAGGCCAATAGCCACTCTGTGTCACGTAGTGAGACTGGCAGGGAAAGGACTGCTAACGAGGCGTGTGCAAAAAGAGAGAGAGAGAGAGAGAGTTTAGCAGCGAAGGGGATGGAGAAAAAGGCGGCATTCAGTGACCAGCCGTTTTGGCTGTTGAGATGTGTATCTGGGTGTGTGTGTATGGCAAGAAAGATATATTCATGTGTACAAGATCCCGTGTATTGAAAATATACAACTGTATTCCATATTTCATGACTGAAAGGATTGTTTCATACATATGAGTGACTTTTATTATTATTAATCTTGGTTGTGTACGAACTGCCTGACCAGATCAATGGGTCTATTGTAACGTTCTTCACGTGTAATAAAGTTTATGACCGTCAAGTGGCAGTTATTACTTTCTTTAAAGAAAGCAGTGCGTGAACGAAAGAAAATTAATGTTTGTCTGCAAGGCACGTAAAAAAAGAACCCTGGACATTAACTTCACATGAATATTGTATGTAAACAACATACACTTGCAAAACCCTAACACGAAACAAAAACGGCCTTCAACGCTGGTATTTGGGATGTGCTGACTTTCCTGCTCTCAGAAAGTACGTATTTGTGGTATTCGGTCTCACTTTGCTGTTCGGCCTCTTCCTTGCCAGGTCTGTTGTAACAGTCAGCTCATTCAGCACTCTGTTGTGACGCAATGCGTGTCACCATTGCCCTAACGACACCTTGCAATCTGAAAGCATACACACACACACACACACACATACACACATATATATATATATATATATATATATATATATATATATATATATATATATATATATATATATATATATATATAATGTGGTAAAGTGGGATGTTATAAATATTTATAGGGGACTTAGTGTACTGACTGAGATCAGCTGTGAAGGTATCTGTATCTAATAAGGGGAGTGTATTACAGATGACCTTACTTGCTACCACATATTTATACCTCAGTCAGAATTATTCTGGAATATTGTGATGACTACGTTGAATGTCTAGGGTATGTATATGATGAAGTGTAAGTCACAACAACAACAGACAGATAAACAATTTAATTTATTCTACCACACGTGACAACACTGTGACACTCATACACATTTAACACTCTATAAGACTATTCTTAAATGAGGCACTGGTAAATTTTCAAATATAAATATGTATTAATTACTGTCACTAATATATATATGTGTCCTGATTCAAATACAAAGTGAACCAGGAATCACAATCAATTTTAATTACAAGTTATATGTACAGAATTTATCAATATGAATCTTGTAGTGACATATTTTATTAATATTATCCTATGTGTGTCAGTTGTGTAGTAGTAATATGAGGTAATACTGGTTTTGTTTTTTCAAGCTATGTTGTTATTTGTCATCATGACTTCAAGTGTTTGTTTCTGTTGGAACTAGTATTGGAGATGTTCTCAGTTCCGTTCATTAAAACATTTAATTTCCCCTCTTATTTTTATACAATGTCAGTTTAAGATGGGGTTACATAATGTTGAGCTCCGCTGGCCACATAGGCTTATCTTTCGTGATGGCGGCAGGAAAAGACTCCTCTGCTCGATTGCTCCCCTGTGTTCTGGAGACACCTCACTGTTTGCTATATGGACCAAGGAGTATGCTGTCCGCCTCTGGATTCAGCAAAGCTCTGACCAGGTGCTGCTCAATAACTTTAGGACCACAGTCCCACAATTCATGGAAATAATACAGAATTACGTTGACTGGCAATGAATATAGCACAATTTCGATCTGCCGATGTCCCAGGCTTTTATTTAGAAAAATATGCACTGCCGCTCAACTTACTGGTTCTGTAGTAAGTTTATTTGCAAATGACGCCTCTAATTGACTATATTGGAAGGTCTAACCAATCGTGCCATGTTTACACAGCTTTTCAAAAAAGTACTCCTACTCACGTTTCCCCTAACAACAAAGAAGTAGTATTTATAGTCCGACTAATCGTGTTTAGCCTTACATTTACTTTCCGCCAATCAAATAGGAGGTAACATGTCAGCCTATTTCCCGTATAATGGTGTGTTGAAAATCTGCCACTGAGCGATTCTGATTTGGGTGTTGTCTGACATCCCTCACTATTTCTTTTGGCTATAATTTGTTATTTCCTAGACTATTTGCGTAACGTTTAACATATTATTTGTCAGCAAGTCCTAAGGAACCCAAATATATAAATTTAATGGGGCTAAGGGGCTGCGTTCAAAATATGCATTTTCTACTACCTCCTGTTCGCTTCGAATACGATGTGGTGTCTGGGTACTGTAATGTTTTCAAACGTAAACCAGTATAATGTCATATTTCCTAATAAGAATTTTCAGGTTTTTAAAAACTAACTCTCGTATGGGTAGTGTTTTTTATCACTGTCGATTTGAAAAAAGCTAGTGCATGTGGCCTTACACGCGTGATGGTAGTAATTGTGTATCGCGCGACTGGGGTAGTATTGCCTGCGTTCCGGCTTTCCGCCTCTCCCTTTCTTTCTATCTTTAGTCCATCTGTCTTTCGTTTATGGTAACGTAGTGTATAAAATGACATGAATGGAATTTTAAATCTAGGTCAGCTGCGTATCTCAAGGTTTTTCTTAGAAATGGAGTACACATTTTATTGTGTTGGGGAAACGTGTGTATGCTGCAGAAGGCTTTTACTATCAACGTGAAACGTTACAATTTGCAGACGAAGGAGAAAACAAGGGGGATTTCGAGTACAGTCATTGTGACAGCACTGTTCTTTACCATTCTTCTTTCCTTTTATTGAAGTTATTTGTTAGGCTTTACATTTACGTTTTAATTTATATATGTGGATTAGAATATTTCACGACATATATATATATATATATATATATATATATATATATATATATATATATATATATATATATATATATATATATATATATATATATATATATATATATATATATACGAGGCGTGTTCAAATGAAACCCGTCCGTGTGGCTTTATAACAAATATATGTAAGGTACATCAGCAGGAGTAGTAGAATTAAATACAACAATTGTTATGAAGCAAGTACTCACTGGGGTTGTTTAGAAATAGTCACCATAGGCATTCAGACACGAATCCCACTGCTTGGGTAGACGGCGGATGCCTAGACCTTCGGCTGTTAGGAACTGAATCACCGCTCGTGATCGATAAAAGTGTAAACAGCCCCATCATAAGACGGGAATTAAAAGCACCAATACCTAACGGCAATTTTACTTATTCAAAAGTATTTAAAAAAACCAGAATATTTGTTTGACATCTGATGTTAAAATGCTCTCACAATATATAACAGCATTCTTTTTCTCGCAACACGCCAGAAGAAAGTGAATTGCTTCATCCTGTTAGTAGTACTACGTAGCAGCAGCGAGGATCACAATCTGTGTATACGGGATCACACATTCTATAAATATCTTTGTGCTCACCGTCATTTGCGCATTCTTCTGTAGTAAGTATTACTATTTTCGGGAGAATACATATAAGGGAAACAATACAATTATTGTCTAACTTTAAATCAAAGTTGCATCCCTTAGCGTTACGCACTGACAGAAAAAGCTGGGATTTTATATATAGGATATATACGTTTATATAAGAAGGAAGCACTCCAGTTACTTCAGGCATGTTACAAGAAAAGGAAAGCTGATGTATATTGTGCCATTCGGCAACATGGAAAGAAGTCAACAATAGTATTGACAAACCTTACAGGGGACAGAAGGCTGTGAAGACATATGGCCAGCTACATCATCTGGCAGGATATTTGAACAAGAAGAATGAGGCTTCATTTATTCTATGTCACACTTTCAGTTTTTTTTTTTTTTTGCATAGATGAAAATATTTCTGGTCGATGCTTTGCAATTAAAATTTGTGTGCACAATCTATGATTATTTTAAAACAGTTTTACAGCGGTTACCCTATCGTTCTAGTGTTAATGTCACAGATGAAAATAGTGCAGCAATAATCATCCACTTTTGCCCTTCCCCATCTAGAGTATACTTTTGCTACATGAACGAAGGATTCACCAGTTTAATTAACACGGGGGCCATCTGGCAATCAAGCCCTATGTGAAGCAGAGAGCGAAGCGCGGACCATGGCGTAATAGATTCTTTGATCAGGGGAACACACGATATTCAGTGAGACGGACCTTGGATTGTAAAACTTTCAGGTGAAAATTGCGTAGCTGATTTGGCAAGGCGGAGATGATGAAAGTCAAGAGGTGGTAAAATTACTTTTGATTCAAGAAATCGAACGGCAAATTGGCTCGGGTCTGGCAGTGGTGTGACTTTCGCATTAAAGAACGATAGTACGGAACATATCAATATATACCATGTCTCTCCGATAGCCATGATCAGTTGCCAGAAATCTATCTGAATTCACTAGCTCGTTATCTCAAGATTTCTCGTACAGAGTGAAAATTAATAGATTCCGTGGAGTGTTTCATTTTTCTGAATGAGGTAATTTATACACTAGATTTGAAGTGATTTAGTGTGTTTAAAGTTTTCAATATATATTTCACTGAGATTTTCTGTGCTAATTAAATAACTTATAGCTAACTTTCCAGCCGTAAAGTAAATTTAATTACTCGCTATTTTTCCAGTAAGAGATGTTTTAAATTGACTAGTACATACATTAAATAACTGTCTACTGACGGCATATATTATTTACTTCTATCCATTTTATGTAATTTTTTAAAATGACTAGTATTCATATCACGCGTTAACAGAATGATAGGATAAGCTAGACACGTGTGTTTTAAATCTAATTTATAACAGAGTGGTGTAGAGGTCTTATTTTTAACACGTGTTAGATATGATATTGATAATTTGGTTAAATGTTTATATGTTCTGTTCCTAAAATATAGGCTGATCAAACCTGAGTAAAAGCGGCTTATTTTCTTATGGCCATATGAACTTATGATCATACGAATATTATAAGCATCCAAGAATATTTAATATTGATGAGCTTCTTGCTGTGACCTGTGCGGACCAATTTTCCTCATTTTCCTGAGAGAAACCAGAATAGAACCATTGAATTATAATATTAACTGGGCCAGAACTATTACCAGATTTATATATATATATATATATATATATATATATATATATATATATATATATATATATATATATATATATATATATATATATATATATATATATATATATATATATATATATATATATATATATATAATCATCAGCCAACTGTGGCAATATATTGTCAGCAACATTTGTGTAACTTAAACCTAGCGTTTCTGCCACCTGAGGCTAAACCACCTAGAAACTGAATATGTTCTATTTATTCTACATCGGCGATCACCACGCATGAACCTTACCCCAACCAACTGAAGGCATAGATAACTTATTGTATCCAGTACAAATTTAACACCGACTCTAGCGACTCCTGTGAAATTTGCAGTCAGCAACTACGGGAGAGTCTGGGGCTGGATTTGGCAAACTTAAATTTGACACTATATATATATATATATATATATATATATATATATATATATATATATATATATATATATATATATATATATATATATATATATATATATATATATATATATATATTACTTACTTACTTACTTAGTCGTTCCCCTTCTACCGTGAGGTGTAGAGGTTTGGAAGAGAGAGCACCAGACCATTCTATCAGCTGTCTTCTTCCTGGCCTGGTTCCATTCTAGTCCTCGGTCCTTCAAAGATTGTCTAATGTTGTCCTCCCAGCGGACTCTGGGTCGTCCTGGAGGTCTGGATCCCTGGCTCTTTGTTTCCCATGCTTGTCGTGGTAGCCGATCTTCTCCCATTCTGCAGACATGGCCAAACCATCTTAGTTGGGACTGTTCTATTTGGGTCTGCAGCGGATTGGATTTTAGGCCTTGACGGATCGTCTGGTTGCGGACCATGTCTCTTCTTGTTACTTCAACCACTTTCCTCAGATACCTCATTTCTGAGGTTTGGATCTGGCTTTTGTGGGTTGTAGTCATTGCCCACGACTCGCATCCATATGTCAAGACTGGGACATAGGTGGAGCGGTATACAGCCATCTTCGTTTTCTTACCAACCTCTTTCTTGCTGAGGAATCCACGATTTACGGCCTGAAAAAGTCTCCCAGCCGCTGCTTTTCGAGTGGCCAACTCTTCTTTGATGCCTCCCTTTCGGTCTATAATAGCTCCGAGATATTTAAAGTGGTCGACCTGCTCCAGGACCTGTTCTCCCAACTTAATCTGATGTTTTCTTTCTTCTCGTGATATCACCATGGATTTTGTTTTAGAGCTGCTTATGATGACCATCCCTCTCTTCTCCAGCTCTTCCTTCCAGACTTGCAGGTTGGATTGGAGATGTGCCTCTGATTTAGCAATCAGGGCAACATCATCAGCAAATGCCAGCTCCGAAATATAGACCTGTCTCATCTTCCAGTACCCCACTGAATACTTTCTTGTTCTCTCCTTACATGCCTTGATGACATCGTCCATAAGGAGTATGAAGAGGTAAGGTGATAGGATATCACCTTGTCTTACTCCAGTGGTGGTCCTGAACTCTTCTGACTTATGGTTTGCTGTCCTCACATAATTTCTGCAAGACTTGTAGAAGCTCTGTATAGCATGAATCAGAGGTGCTGGAATATTCTTCCTTGCCAAACAGTCCCAAAGTTTGCTCCAGGGGACCCTGTCAAACGCCTTTTCCAGATCTATGAAACAAAGATGGATCTCACTCTTATACTCAAGGGCCTTTTCACTCAGCTGTCTGAGTGTGAAGATTAGGTCTTGAGTACTTCGGTTTGCTCGGAATCCGCACTGGACCTCATCCAATTGTGGCTCAGCTAGGCGTCGGAGTCTCTGCTCTAGAATTCTAGAGTAGATTTTACCAGGGACACTGAGAAGGGATATGTTTCTATGGTTTCTACATTGTCGATTGTCACCCTTTTTGAAACTGGTGTTATGATGGCAATCTCCCAATCCTTTGGTATGGTCTTGTTGCACCATGCTGCCTGTAGGACCTTTAAGAGTAATAGGTCGCCTGATGCTCCCATGTACTTAACCATTTCTGGTGTTATACCATCATGCCCTGCTGCTTTGCCCATCTTGATTTTCTCTAGTGCTGCCCTCAGTTCTTCCATCTTTATGTCATGGTTATCTTCACCATCATTGGTTTGAGAAATATTCCTCTTCTGTGTCAGTGGTTTTTATCATTTTTTTCTCTATATTTTTCCATTTGTCCTGTTGTGTTTTTAGCTCCTAAGTATTGTTTCCATGCCATTTTCTTCTCTCTTATTTTCTCTTTGACTTCCTCTTTCAACCAAGGTGTCCTCTTTCTCTGGTTCCCAAGTCGGACTTCACCGCATGCTTCTGCAGCAGCTGTCTTTATGATATCCTTGAATTTATTCCAGAGGGTTTCCAAGTCATCAGGTCGTTCTTCTGTGTTGCTCACTGCTGTAGCAATAAGCCCCCTGATATCTGGTCTTAATTTCTGGCTCTCTCAGCTTGTAGGTCCTAATGCTCATTTCTCCTGCTCGTTTACTTGGTTTCTTGCGTGATGTTGGGCAGTTCCTAGGCTGAGCAACTCTTTCAGTTGTTCGTTTGATTGTTAGCAGGTAGTGATCACTTCCAATCTCTGGCCCCCTCCAGACTCTTGCATCTCGGACATATCTGAATGAGCTTCTCCGAACAATGGCATAGTCGATCACTGACTTCTCATTCTTGGTTGGTTCACATCTAGTGTATGCATGTATGCGCTTATGGGGGAACTTTGTGTTTGTAATGATCAGATTCTGCTCACTGCAGAATCTAAGGAGTCGCTTTCCATTGTCATTGAGAGTATTGTCGTAGTTTTTCGATAGGAGAATTAAGACTAGGTTTGGTCCCTTCTGAATAGGTTTGAATAGGTGATAGACTCAGTGAGAGTTAGTGAAAGGTAATAGAATTTCCACACACACGTGAGATGATAGATTTTGATATAGTGGCTGTCTCTGAAAGCGAAAAGAATTCTTCTCTCTCTCACCTATCTTCTACAACAGTTGTTACAGCGTCAGACAGACTACACCAATATACATATTACGTATATTTCTATCACTCACAGGCACGCACATACACGTGACGACAGGTAAACACACAGACGTGGGAAAACTATAACAATGATATATATATATCTAGAACGAGCTGACCAAACACTATTATTAAGTTCAAGAGCGATTTTAATATCAGGAAAAAATCGGCTCACAACATCAAAGAAAGTACATCAAGGAAAATACATATACACATAGTCATAAAAATTCAAGGAAATGTTGCAAGGATGATAGCCCCGTTATAGTGTTAACTCTAGGTTTAGCCCGGCCCCGTTAAGAGAACAGATGATGGCGCCCGAGTCACAGATACATAGGGTTTGAGTCTAAGAGTTTTCTTTGTTTTATCTCGTAATTATATGCACAGAGTTTGAAAAAAAAATCTGATTTAACCTAAGACAAAAACACAAGAACTCTAGCCTTAGCAACGAATTATGCAGATTGAAAAAAAAAATAGGACAGCAACAGGGTGTCAAAGATATAATAGTGAAAATATCACTCAAACCAGCGTACACTCATTCATTCCGCCATGGCCTCTCATACATGTACTCACGACTTTGCTCGCTGCCTCTTGGAACACACTGATTTTAGATTTTCACACAGACTCAAAAAATGCAGTCTTCTGCCAAGAAGTCCCCAGTTCCAAAAGACGTATTTAACTCGGAGTCTCCGGGAACGACTACTTGGGTGTGCAAATTTGTTCAAATGTCTGATTAAGTCACCTAAAATTATTCCAGGCGCGGGAGTTAGCAGAGCACAGTGTCAATAGCGTAGGTTTCTAGAAATGATGAATGTCAGGTCGGTGCCTTCCCTCAGTATAGGATTCACTTTAGTCACACCACAGATTTGTCCACAAAAAATATATATATCTAGTCGGGAAATGTTAGTTAATACTAGAAGTATTTCGCGCCACCAGGCAGAAAGATTACGTAGAGTTTTTTTTCTAGAAGAAATTAAGATCTGGCTCCAAGGTCCAGTATTTATCATTACGGTCTTTGAAAACCCGTTATTGGGATATGGTATTTCTGGCTAACTCGGGTTGCATATGCACTGTTAGACCAGTGGTACTTAAGAAACCCACGTGGTTCAAAATAAGGACTGTCTATTTCTTCACAAGTATGGAAACTACTACTAGGTGCTGGTAAAGTTAGGGTCACCCCAAAACTTTCACTGTGTGGAGGAAAAATAACACATATAATATAATAAACAGAATCTGTACTGGTTATAACTTACATTTAAACTTGCAAGCAGAGAGCTTTGCTTATCATTTAAACTTCCCGTGACGTAAGTTATATTTAAAAATCAGCAATCCTCATGAATTAGGAACACGTGCGTATTCCGTCACCATTCATGAGGCTCGATTCTAGAGTTTATACGTTAGTTTAGAAAAATACACTCGACTGAGTATTAGCGGTTAAATTAAATTCATAAATAGCTACACTTGCCGTTATAAGCTAGAAATTTTAATTTCATTCTGCTTTCCACTGAATGCTTCCCTAGAAAATATAATAGCCTACCACTTTATTTCTCTACTGCGCTAAAGAAATAGATTAAAATGAATTAAGCGATTAAACACTTTAACACTCACAAAATCTATATATCTATCATATTAATTACCTCAACCACAGAATTACACGTAGTCGCACAACTTAAGAATAAAAATGCTGAAAATATTTCTGGAAGTCTAGAAGTTCGACAAATTGCCGAAACAAACTGAGATCTTCGCTAACAGCTATTCTGTTTACGAGCAACCTATCTACTGTGAGTCTATGAGCGAGAATGAAATTAAAGTTTCAAACTTGGCCAATATCTTTAAAATCGGACACAGGATCCTAATCTTATTTCGCCAAGCGAAATAGTCTCCCCTGTCCGTATAACACCTTCGTCCGCTTATCGCGTGACGTAACAGCCATCAGTGGCCGAGGGCTTGCATGAGTTGCAAATCTCAGACCACCGTCTGCAGTGCGGAGTGGATTTTCACGCTAAGCCGGGTTTTTCCTGACGAAAAACCTCATGCGTTTACTGAAATGCAGACTCTCTGTCTACTTTCCATGTCCCTCGGGTGAATTTTCACGCCCCAGGCCAGAGACCCTCAGACGAATGTCTAGCGAATGCTGTAAATTCACGCCTATCGTCCGACCAGCGCGACTGACATGTACGCAATACCACCCAGGTGCGATTCTCAGTTTTAGAGAAAGGAAAACAGGTAAAGTTTGCGAATTATATGAAAATAATATTCGCAAAACGAATGGATGAAAAATATACAGGAAAAAGGAAATAGAGAGATAATAAAAGAGAGAATTCGGGTGAAAGAATAGGAAGAAGATGTAGGAAATTAAATGAATATAAACCCTACGTGACAGAGCCTCCCCCCTTTAAGATATGGAAGCACTCCATGTCTACGTTATGGAGTTTAATTTCCTATAACCGTAGCTTCGGGGTGTCTGTCTTCTTCCCTCTCCTCTTCCCCCTCCATCTCTGTCCAATTCCTACTCATGTCCACTCCTCAAAGTTTCCTTCCCCTGGAATGTCTCATATGCGCGCTTGAAAGAGCGTCGCCGCTTCTGACATTTTTGAAAGATTTCCTCTGATAGCGGTGGAATATCCCTGCCACTATCGTCATCTTCGTCAGTTTTAGCGATCGTCAGGAGATGGTCGGAGGTTGGCACTGGTTTTTCCAAGTATCTCTTTAAGAGATTTAAATGGAAAACCTTCTCCTTTCCTTCAATAGAGATCTGGTAGTTAGCCTTAGAAATCTTTTTCAGGACGGTAAACGGCCCTTCCCATCCGATCTTCAGTTGGTTGTTCTCGGTAGGGAGCAACACCAAAACTTTCTCTCCTGCTTCCAGTTCTCTCTCTTCCGCGACTTTCCTGTATCGGTTAGCGTGCTTGGTGCGTGCTCGCTTAAAGTTAGTCGTTGCTAGGTCCCACCCTAGTTTCAACCGTTCCTTTAAAACCGACACATATTTACTGGCTGAGACAACTGTCTCATCAGCCTTCTCGTCTGTCAGAGACTGAAGTAAGGCTTCAAGCGGGCCCTTAATGGGTCTGCCGAATAAGAGTGTAGCTGGCGGAAATCCTGTGGAAGTATGAGGAGATTCTCTGTAGCCAAATAATGCTGCAGGAATACAGAGATCCCAATCTTCAGGTTTCACTTGAGCCAGCTTACTTAGCATCATGGTGAGGTTTCCATTAGCACGTTCCACGAGCCCATTTCCGGCCGGAGTATATGGCTTAGTGTGGATGTGCTGGGTCCTCAAGATCTTAACGATCTCATCCATCAACAGGTTTCGGTATGGAGATCCATTATCCGTCAACACTTGCTGAGGGAATCCCAACCGAGTGAAAATCTGCACGAGGGCTTCTGCGACATGCTTGGCATCTGCGCATGTTAGCGGGATAGCTTCTGCCCATAAAGTGCATGTATCGACTAAGGTCAGGATAAACCTGTTCCTTCTTTTAGTCCTTTCGAAAGGCCCTAAAATGTCGATCACTACCCGTTCGAATGGTATTCCCATTATTGGCATTTCACCCATGTGGACTGGGGGTGCCCGTTGCTTGGGTGGCACACGTTGGCACTGGGCACAGGATTTGACATATCTGATAATATCAGTATTTACTCCTGGCCACCAATAATAAGTGGTTATACGTTGGTTTGTGGCGTTCTGTCCCATATGTCCGCTCAAGGGAAGAGAGTGCCCCATTTCTAGGATTTGGCTTCTGTACTGTTTCGGTACTAGGAGCTGGTTGTAACCTTGGTCAGGCTTGCCCGTTCTCCGATAAAGTACGCCATCCTCAGAAAAAATGTCCCCGTGCTGTTTTGGTTCCTTCGCCATGGGCAGTTTCCTAAAGCAGGGTGCCAAGGTAGGGTCCTTGTATTGCGCTTCTTTAAGTTCCATAGGTAACAAATTTGGCGCAGGCTCCCGTTCCTTCTTGGTTTGCCCTCTTATAGTTACTGCTGCCACAATCGGCTCTTCCGGTTTCCCAATACACACGTATCTCCCGCCAAGTATGACTGGGTAGATGGGATCATCCATAACAGCCGCTTTGATCACACCTCTGACAAAGTCAGAGTGTATCTCCACCAATGCGATGGGAAGCGCTGTAGGTGCATCACTCTTACGAACTCCACAAAGTTTGACGGTCTCTCCTGTCTCTTGACCGGGTTTAACCAGGTTTCTGGCAACAATGCAATCATAAGAAAGCCCCGTGTCAAATAAGCAAGAAGTTTGAGAACCGTTCAAAGTAACAGTACCTCGCGTTGAGGGTCTATTCCCAACAGGTTGGGAATCACTGTCAATAATTCCACCTTGCGAGACTGTTAATAAGCATCCGATGCGTTTCGGCTCGGTGTGCTCGGTCTGATCATATGTCCCGTGCTCGGGGGTTCTCCCTTTGCCACCTTGTCCTTTCTGGCTACGCTGCCATGTAGGGCGGTCGGGTTGATCAGACTGTTTGGGGTGGTTGGGGTACTTGTTCTTGTAGAACTTGGATTTTTCAGGAGGGGGGTTTTGAGGTCGAGTTTCTCTGTGGTTATTTTGGTTAGAAGCCTGAGAAGATTGCTCTAGGTTATGTTTTCGAAAATGCTCCTCTGTCGGTTTCCGCTTTGTGGCCGGTAGTTCAGCCAGCGCATTGTGATAACGCTCAGACTTTTCCAAAATGTCTTCAAGTTTTTCTGCCCCCTGCTCAGCGAGAAATCTCCGGGTATCAGCAGACAAAGTGTTCTTTATTTGTTCAGTTAGAACAAGTTCCTCAAGACCTTCATAGGTAGAGGGGAGCTGCGAAAGCTCAAGGCACTTTGTTAGATATCCCTTAAGACGAGATGAGAACTGGTGAAAAGTTTCAGAATTCTCTTTCCGGCTGTTGCGAAACAGTTGCAAAAACTTGCGAGCGTTCATTTCAAAGCGTTCCAGTAACGCTTTCTTCAACACATCGTAGTCGTCTTGTTGGCTACTTTCCAGCTTAGAATAAACATCATAAGCAGAACCTTTTAGGGCCTGGGAAAGTTTCATATTCCAACGCGACCTCTCTAACCCGTACAGAGTTGCAATTTTCTCAAATTTTTCTAACCATGTGTCAATCTTCTCATTTGGACAAGGAAAAGATTCAAGAGTGAAAGACATAGCATTTAGTTGAAGAGATTGAGTGTTAGCAGGGTCAGTTAAGGAAGAATGAGGAGAAGACTCTCCATTGCTGGAGGTAGAGGCAGCCCCACGCCTTTGGAATTCCAGAGTTTTAAGAGCTAACTCATGCTGTCTCTCTTCTCTCTCCTTCTCATGCTGTCTCTCCTTCTCTCTTTCCTCTCTCTCCTCTCTCTCCTTCTCATGCTGTCTCTCCTTCTCACGTTCCTCCTGCTGCATCCTGCGGATTTCCATTTCCTCATCCATCTTCTTCTGCTGTAAATCTGCGGCTGCTTTTTCCTTAGCTTCCGCTGCTTTCCTCTCCGCATCATATCTCTCAAGTTCGTCTCTGACTAATGCTTTCGCTTCTTCTCCTTCCAGTCCCTCCTCTCTCGCTTCGTCCCTGAGAAGTTGTCTAAGCTTTGCCCTCTCGGCCATATTTTGTCAGTGACTGAGACTAGTGGAGAACGAAAATAGGAAAAAGGATACACTGGTTCCTACCACTTACGAGAAAAAAATTACCAAAAATCAAAAGATGATATCCTTAACCCTGGGATACCTCCTCCAAATAAAATCTAACTATCGCTGCTATTAATCGGCAATAAAGCACTCAATGCAAAACACGACTACGCCAAATAAATGGTAGTTAAGATTACAACTGAAAAATAAGTTGCTACAGTGGAAAAGCAAAAGAATATTGCAAAAATTAAAGAGAAAAATAATCCCTTAATTTTTAAAATCCACTATAAGTTCGCCCCTGAAGTCAGATCGGGTAAGGGAGGGAATTAATCTGGACAAAAAGTCCGAAACACACTCCTTAACTTAGTTCAAACGCCGTTCTGCCTCAGTACCCAGTGAATGTTATACACTCACCACTTTACCAGCATTTAGTATTACAATCAGCAGTTAACATATATCCCGACAAAATCAACCTGTAACCAAAATGTATATTATTCAAAGATGCTGTGGAAAAAAACTATCAGTTAGTGTGGTCAGCACGCTCTTAAACAGATCGTTAGTCTAGGGGGTAATATTTTTTTTAAAAGATACACAGTCACAAGACATCACACTCTTACTCTATATCAGAATACAGAATCTTAAGTTCAAAATCCAGATAGACGAGTCCACATTTGTCGTACTCGTCTTCCTATTCTAAGTTCAAAAATCCTACGGACGAGAACACATTTTTCGTACTCGTCTTCCTACTCTAAGTTCAAAAATCCTACGGACGAGAACCCATTTGTCGTATCGCCTTAGGATTTTGGGTTCAATTCCCGGTAACGAGCGACCATTTGTCGTAGTTTTTCGATAGGAGAATTAAGACTAGGTTTGGTCCCTTCTGAATAGGTTTGAATAGGTGATAGACTCAGTGAGAGTTAGTGAAAGGTAATAGAATTTCCACACACACGTGAGATGATAGATTTTGATATAGTGGCTGTCTCTGAAAGCGAAAAGAATTCTTCTCTCTCTCACCTATCTTCTACAACAGTTGTTACAGCGTCAGACAGACTACACCAATATACATATTACGTATATTTCTATCACTCACAGGAAAGCACATACACGTGACGACAGGTAAACACACAGACGTGGGAAAACTATAACAATGATATATATATATCTAGAACGAGCTGACCAAACACTATTATTAAGTTCAAGAGCGATTTTAATATCAGGAAAAAATCGGCTCACAACATCAAAGAAAGTACATCAAGGAAAATACATATACACATAGTCATAAAAATTCAAGGAAATGTTGCAAGGATGATAGCCCCGTTATAGTGTTAACTCTAGGTTTAGCCCGGCCCCGTTAAGAGAACAGATGATGGCGCCCGAGTCACAGATACATAGGGTTTGAGTCTAAGAGTTTTCTTTGTTTTATCTCGTAATTATATGCACAGAGTTTGAAAAAAAAATCTGATTTAACCTAAGACAAAAACACAAGAACTCTAGCCTTAGCAACGAATTATGCAGATTGAAAAAAAAAATAGGACAGCAACAGGGTGTCAAAGATATAATAGTGAAAATATTACTCAAACCAGCGTACACTCATTCATTCCGCCATGGCCTCTCATACATGTACTCACGACTTTGCTCGCTGCCTCTTGGAACACACTGATTTTAGATTTTCACACAGACTCAAAAAATGCAGTCTTCTGCCAAGAAGTCCCCAGTTCCAAAAGACGTATTTAACTCGGAGTCTCCGGGAACGACTACTTGGGTGTGAAAATTTGTTCAAATGTCTGATTAAGTCACCTAAAATTATTCCAGGCGCGGGAGTTAGCAGAGCACAGTGTCAATAGCGTAGGTTTCTAGAAATGATGAATGTCAGGTCGGTGCCTTCCCTCAGTATAGGATTCACTTTAGTCACACCACAGATTTGTCCACAAAAAATATATATATCTAGTCGGGAAATGTTAGTTAATACTAGAAGTATTTCGCGCCACCAGGCAGAAAGATTACGTAGAGTTTTTTTTCTAGAAGAAATTAAGATCTGGCTCCAAGGTCCAGTATTTATCATTACAGTCTTTGAAACCCGTTATTGGGATATGGTATTTCTGGCTAACTCGGGTTGCATATGCACTGTTAGACCAGTGGTACTTAAGAAACCCACGTGGTTCAAAATAAGGACTGTCTATTTCTTCACAAGTATGGAAACTACTACTAGGTGCTGGTAAAGTTAGGGTCACCCCAAAACTTTCACTGTGTGGAGGAAAAATAACACATATAATATAATAAACAGAATCTGTACTGGTTATAACTTACATTTAAACTTGCAAGCAGAGAGCTTTGCTTATCATTTAAACTTCCCGTGACGTAAGTTATATTTAAAAATCAGCAATCCTCATGAATTAGGAACACGTGCGTATTCCGTCACCATTCATGAGGCTCGATTCTAGAGTTTATACGTTAGTTTAGAAAAATACACTCGACTGAGTATTAGCGGTTAAATTAAATTCATAAATAGCTACACTTGCCGTTATAAGCTAGAAATTTTAATTTCATTCTGCTTTCCACTGAATGCTTCCCTAGAAAATATAATAGCCTACCACTTTATTTCTCTACTGCGCTAAAGAAATAGATTAAAATGAATTAAGCGATTAAACACTTTAACACTCACAAAATCTATATATCTATCATATTAATTACCTCAACCACAGAATTACACGTAGTCGCACAACTTAAGAATAAAAATGCTGAAAATATTTCTGGAAGTCTAGAAGTTCGACAAATTGCCGAAACAAACTGAGATCTTCGCTAACAGCTATTCTGTTTACGAGCAACCTATCTACTGTGAGTCTATGAGCGAGAATGAAATTAAAGTTTCAAACTTGGCCAATATCTTTAAAATCGGACACAGGATCCTAATCTTATTTCGCCAAGCGAAATAGTCTCCCCTGTCCGTATAACACCTTCGTCCGCTTATCGCGTGACGTAACAGCCATCAGTGGCCGAGGGGTTGCATGAGTTGCAAATCTCAGACCACCGTCTGCAGTGCGGAGTGGATTTTCACGCTAAGCCCGATTTTTCACGCTAAGCCGGGTTTTTTTCTGACGAAAAACCTCATGCGTTTACTGAAATGCAGACTCTCTGTCTACTTTCCATGTCCCTCGGGTGAATTTTCACGCCCCAGGCCAGAGACCCTCAGACGAATGTCTAGCGAATGCTGTAAATTCACGCCTATCGTCCGACCAGCGCGACTGACATGTACGCAATACCACCCAGGTGCGATTCTCAGTTTTAGAGAAAGGAAAACAGGTAAAGTTTGCGAATTATATGAAAATAATATTCGCAACACGAATGGATGAAAAATATACAGGAAAAAGGAAATAGAGAGATAATAAAAGAGAGAATTCGGGTGAAAGAATAGGAAGAAGATGTAGGAAATTAAATGAATATAAACCCTACGTGACAAGTATCTTCTCCATATCTTCCGATAACTCCACCCCATCTAGCATGGTCATTTCCAACTCTGGCATTAAAATCTCCGAGCATAATAACTTCATCTAGGCAGTCATCCACTGTCCTTTGAAGCAGCTCGAAGAATTCCTCCTTGACCTCTGCTCTCTCATCCTCATTTGGCCCATACACTATGACCAGGTTGACTATGGTTTCTCCTTCTTTTAGTTTTACAACCATAATGCGCTCCGAGACAAAGTTCCATCCCTTGATACTATCTTTTTGATTTTGGGCCACAATGCAACCCACGCCCCCTTTAGCTCTTTCAGATATGGGTACACCACTGTAGAGCAACGTGTTGCCATCGAGATCCATGACTCCTTGTCCTTTTTTCTTCGTTTCCGTTATAGCCAGGATTTCTAGTTTTGCTTTCCTCATCTCTTCCACCAGCTCCTCTTCCTTCCCATTTATACTTCTTGTGTTCCAAGTTCCATAAGTCGTAGTCCGTAGTCCGTTCCAGTTCGTCGCCTTTAGAATCAGTCCGGTTTTCTCTCTTGTAGTTCGCGTAATCATGATTTAAAGCAAACAGGTGATTGGCCTGTTGTGCCTTTGCATGGTGGAGGGGCTGCCTCCTTACGGCCTCCATGCAGGCCGCCCTCCTCCTTTTTCATCCGGGCTTGGGACCGGCATTGGCGGAGTTTATATATTACTTATTAGTGTATTTCCTTGGAATGCCTGCGACAACTACTGGGGTAAGTGTATCTGAAAGTGGCCACTGCGTGTATGTGAATTGAATGAACAGAGAAAGAAACTTATGTCTTTTGTTAACATCATATACTTATATGGTTTCTTCTTTCTTTTTTTTTTTTTATCTCAATAATCTGCTTAGTCACGGGATAGTTTACATTAGGAACTTATTCTTTTCCCATACTGACTATTTCATAACTTATTGTTAACCTTTGATCTTTTGGGTTAATTAACCTCTGTTGGGATCGTCCTTTCTTTTCCTTTACCAGAGGGGAGAACCTATTTGATTAATTTGCATCTTGTCTGTAAACCATGATCTAGTGATGTGTATGCTTATTGTTGTGATCTTTTATTGATAATAAACTTTATTAAACCTTTAGTTATCGTGTCGGTCAACCCATATCTATTATATGTTATCCATAGTTTGTGTTCACGTTCGTACGTATTTGTCACAGAATTGTGTGCATGTGAGTGCAGTGTAACTTGTATTTTCGTACAAGGAGAGAAAGTGCGTCTGATTTAAATATCGTCGTCCAGATAGGTTGGATTAGATAAATTTTCTATCCAGAGACTGTCCTTTCTCTTACACGATCACCCTCGTGATAAAAACTATATCTTACCCCTTACTTTCACATTGTCATCACTATCACCTCTGCTCAGACCATTGTGTCTGCAGACCAGGGGTTGCGACAGGGCAATAAACATCTATTACCTATCTGATAAATCATACACGACAGTTAACATACAGTTGTGTGAAATAATTAATAATGTATCCATCAGGATTGTGGAGTCGGCCCAAACATTTTCCGACTCTGGGTCCTGAATTTTTAGAAGTCCTACTACAACTCCCGACTACAGTTTTTTACTTGTCATATGGCATACAATGTGGAGTCATAATTTACTGATTCCGACTCCACTAAAGCAAACGACGCCGACTCCGCAGCCCTGGTATCCATGTTACCACTGTTTTTTCTCTGCAAGTACAGTAGTTACATTTTCTACTTAACGAAGCTTTTAATTTAATAAATTGAAAAGCAATAAGTATGAACCAAATAGGCAGTAAATTAACAAGTAGAAATGACCTTGACACAGCATTAGAAACTCATCTGTAGGTGTCACCAGGAATGCTTAACATTTAAACCCGCCGGGAAAAGATTGAAATAAATACACACGCACACACACACACACACACACACGCACACGCACACACACACACATATATATAGGATCACGTGCCACAGACGAAAGCTAGGATTAGCTGAAAGAATTATGGGGAAAAAACCATTGACGAAGATTAAGGCGTGCCCTGAAAAGGCAGAGCTGGAAACAGCTTGAAAGGCACGAGATGTCTTCATAAAGATTCTAGAACTGTTATGACTTCTTTTACACTTCAATTTATTTTTATATTTTTTGTCACCCCAATTCAAACAGAAGAATACACGTCTTCATTACTTCTAGTTTTAACTCTGTTTACAATAGGCTTCGTGTTTACTTTGTTGACTACGTTTTCTGTGCACTAATCACTGTATATCCTGGTAAACCCTAAAGATTAACTTACCATTAGTCTCACTGTAATCTCTTTTAAATCCTACGGATTATCCGCAATTCCTCTTTGTCAGTTCCAACCCAGGCATCTTGTGAAAGTTGATCTTTTCCAAATCCTACAGTTGACAACGTCGTGCTAGCGAGACGAACCGTGGCTGCGATTTCTAACATGGGGCATGTCGCTGGCTGCCCGTGTTTTCTTTTCTTTAAGTGTTTTATCTTTTAAATGTTAATGTAATTATAAATATATATATATTGCTGGCGTTTTCTACTTTCTGTTTTGTGTATTTTGACTGTTAGCAGGTTTAAGAATTGGTAAAGCGGTTAGAGCGATTGCCTCTCGCGACAAAAGTTACATAATTCCAGGATTGAAACCTGGTAAGCTCACGTTCCAGTCTACCCGCTATACATGGGTAACTGACTCTGCTCTTGAGTTAGAGAAGGCAAAGGTAGCGAGGAAGGGAACAGGTCACTCCACTCATAAAACTGGACCTAGTACAATGAAGTCTCAACGCTTTACTCCCTTACTTTGGGATTATCTTTTACCTTTACCTTTTAGTGTTGTTTAAGAGTGGGAACAAACTGCGGTGGGTCAATACATGTGTAGTTCGAGTATTGTTATGCTTCTCAGCATTCATATAAGTTTTTAACTTTTTACAAGCGTCACTATTTGGGTGCTGTGCCTCTTGATAAACTCTGCATATCTGGCGGATTTCTTTACCAAATATTGAATTTATTAACGTTGACTTGCAGGTGGCGAACCTACAATGTCACAATTAGAAGAAAACGCACGTGATATTGTCCGAAGCAATCATCTTACAGTCTAACACATGTCCTGTCATTGTTACAGTGTCCATATTACTTGGTTTGGAATTGGATCTGCACTTAAAAGTAGACCAGGGGTTGCGACAGACCAGGCTAGTGTTTGTTTTAGTGTAGAGATTTTGGGGACAATGTCTTATTTATCGTTGCACATTTGGTGTTGCACAATGTACTCTTGCTATTATTTCATGGATTGCTTGTTTCTTATTCGGTGATTTTCACGGGCCAGAGAATTCGCTGATTTGTAATTGTCTCATACTTATATTAACTGGTAACAATACTGGCAATTTTCCTACATTTACAGACAACTCCTGGATAATCAAATTCATACATTGGAAAAAGGGGCTTTCCAAGATTTGACGTCTTTGATTCGATTGTAAGTACATACGCACTGCTTATTTTTCAGTTGCCATATATGTTGATGTGGTATTAGTTGAATGACTAGTTGTTTGGGTGATTGATTACTCTGCTGGATTGTTTATCGATCATTTAGCCCATAATTGATTAGCCTGCTGGATTGCTTATCGATCATTTGGCCCAGACACTTATTAGGTGATAAATCCCCCCACCCCACCCCCCCCCCCCCCCCCCTCCCCCGCCCCCCCCTCCCCCCCCCAAAAAAAAAAGTTAACTGCTTCCATAGGAATAAGCTTCCTCTGTGCACTGGAATTTTTCAGACTTTGTATTTGTAGCCGCCTGTGGTATTCTTAACAATCTGTAAAACCACATTTCTGTTGCTGTAAGTGATTTTTTTTTTTTTCGCTTGTTTACTGTTATCCGCGATTCACATACATATTACACTACCGACTATGTGTATCACTTATTTCTACTGACAATAATTTGTGTATACAATGCTTTTTGTGGTCTAGGAGGGTGTTTTTACTCTTGAGTTATTTGCTCAAATTTGCGATTTGTTAATCAAACTTGAGTAATTTATTTTTCAAATGAAGCATAAGACCAAATTTTAAAAGAGAGAGAGAGAGAGAGAGAGAGAGAGAGAGAGAGAGAGAGAGAGAGAGAGAGAGAGAGAGAGAGAGAGAGAGAGAGAGAGAGAGGGAGAGAGGGACGGAGAGAGAGACAGAGAGAGAGGGTCATAGAGAGAAATAAACTTATTTCCTGATGAAAAACTGAAACAAAAATATTTCATGACTGGCTCCGAAATATTACACATGAAAGGGACAATTTTGTTGAATTAACAAGAACAACCTGTTCAGTGTATCTGGTCTTTCCCAGTACCTATCAGAAGAAAAGAAAACAACAGAGATAAAATACCATTAACAAAGAACTAGACTCGGCTTTATAGCATACTAGCTGCCGTGATGGCTCCCTGCTCCATAAGGGACGAAAAAGAAGTCAGAAATTTGCCTCAGTGCCTGAATAGCCGGACAGTTGCTCTTGTCCTTTCTTCTTGCTTCCCGGCTTGACCGTTCACATGACCTGACCATCGCATAACCAATCGCTCATCAACGTTATTACCTATCACGCCTTTAAAGTGTTTGATCACAGCACCCCAACAATACAATAAACATTTACGCTGCAACAAAAAGGTCTTTTATATTTGGACGTGCGCCATAATAAAACCAACGGATCATGTGTCTAGGTTGAACGGCGCGCGCCTCATCAAAACGAGGCAATATTTTATTTAAAAGACTAGGTACCTGGGAATGATGTTGGTGACACACGCAACTAGGGTAGGCTGGTAGAAAAAAACCAATAAGAACCTATAGCGAGCTAGCCAACATATTAGATAACTCACTTCACTTACTCGTTCCTCTTCTACCGTGAGGTTTAGAGGTTTGGAAGAGAGAGCTAAGTTCAATATATGCTGCCACTTGAACTTCTTGTAAAAAACAGTTTCCTCCTATCACGACCGTGATGATAACTTTTTCTTGATCCTATAACTATTCAAATTATTTTCAAACTGTTAAAACTTAAGTGATTATTAAACTTTGCTATTTGTAAATTTACAAATTTAACTTCGATTTAATCATTGTAAAGTTACTGCATGTTTGTCTCAGTCAATTTACTACACACACTCTAAACTGAGCTATACCAGAATAATAAGAATTCCCGTGAGTTAATCAGAGGTGGGGGTTAAACGAACTAACATAAACCCTTGCTTA
Source organism: Oreohelix idahoensis (assembly GCA_024509875.1). NCBI lineage: Eukaryota > Metazoa > Mollusca > Gastropoda > Stylommatophora > Oreohelicidae > Oreohelix > Oreohelix idahoensis. The sequence goes on along the minus strand of JAMPIV010010059.1, from coordinate 103,071 downwards.
GTCCTTCACAAAAGTTGTCGGCAGATTATAGAATTAACGTGCTCATTCAAATGCAGCATTGTTTTCGCTTATCTGAATATCTTGTGAAGTTTCATTTGTGGTAGAAGCGTCATTAATCTTCTATCTACATATCTGCCAAGAGTAATCTTGTGCGAAGGTAGACTCCTTTGAAGCCCATATTAGATACTCTTGAGTTTTGGCCACTGTTGGACCACTACTGCAAAGCAGTGGAGGCAATACCGTCACAGATGGATAGGAGACACATTGAGGAAACCTGTTGATAGCATTACACGGCAGTCCTTGTTCTGGAATCCACAGGGAAAGAGAGGCATAGGTAGACCAAAAAACACATGGAGAAGAGAACTGGATACAGAGGTGAAAATGAAGAGGAAAACATGGAAAGAACTTGAGCGGATGGCACGGAACAGGAAGACTTGGCATGTTTTTGTGAAGGCCTATGCTCCTTGGGGAGCTAAAGAGTATTGATTGATTGAAAGAATGAAAGAAAATCAAGATCTTAGTGAACACTGGAAAATTCTCAAATATCTTCAACGCCGAGGCAGAAGCACTAAAAACTGCTTCATTAACCGTCCTTGAGAACTTCTTCTTCTTCTTCTTCTTCGTTCGCCCTGAAAATGACGGTGGTGGCGTTGTGTCTGTTTACAACGTAGCTGTGATATCTGCACCTTTCGGTCGACACATCCGACTTCTGCACGGCATTTTTTAGGACCGGGTTTGCCTTCCCATTTCGATCCACACTCGCTCAGCCAGCCTGCACAGCTGCAGACTGTTTCCAGGACCACCACGTGGAGGTGGAGTGCGGTCTTGACCAGCTCTGGTTCGCTGGTCCTGACGCAGGCAGTCAAGCTATGAGTCGCTGACTGCGGTCTCTATTGCTGCGTCTTGAGGTCCCGTCCTTGAGAACAAGGATTAGGCTAGAGAAGTTAGTTTTCCTTCACAGATTCTTATCGTTAATAACTGCCCTATGGAACCATAAAAACAACTTTATTAGACAGTCAGTGAGAAGCAGAACTTATAACGCGAGTGTCCGATATGCAAAACGGTTAGATCGCTTTGCTCTCTCGGCACAGTTACAAGGTTCGCGATCGACATTTGGTAGCTTCACTCTCTGGAAGATGGCTGAAGATGGCACTCTTCAGTCTACCCAGCGTTATATGGGTACATGACTGTGCTCGTGAGTTATGGAAGGCAAAGGAGGCGAGGAAGTGAATTGGTCACCCCACCTCATAAAAAGCTGGACCTTTAGAATGGTGGTCCCTCACACAACTGCAGACTCAGAAGGAAAGAAGAAGGAAGAAAAAAGAAGTTTGGCAGTAAACTATGGTTACTCACGAACTGAGTTACAAACATAAACAAAAATGTATAACTAAACGTAAAATGAATAAAATAATGAGTTTACAAAAAAGATTATCCAGCAACAAACGATTGCTTGAAATAGTAGATGGGTGTGAAAAAAAAAATCGAAAAAAGGGGATTCGTCTTACGAGGACAAAAGACAAAGAAAATAGCCAACGTTACGGCCACAAGGCCTTCGTCAGGGAAAGGAAAGAAAGTGAAGGCTAGATAGGACACATAAGAACCTAAATAAATATAAAAATTAAAACTTCCCTGAAGGCGTCGAATTCCTAACGCTTTTGCCGCCCGCGAACGGACGCCCGGAAAAGGAATTAATTCAGTCAAGCTGATTTTTTCTCACACCCATCCATTGTACTCCGCATCTTACTGCAGTTCTCCTCAACTTCCTTGAAATAATAGCAGAGCTCTGTTAATGTCACCATTAACAGAAATGGAAGTGCGCTAATCAGATCTTTGCATTTCAAGAGGTAAAGGTGGTCCGTTAACACAGAGGTTTTCAAACTTTTTTGGTCCGCGGCTCCCTTGACCTGTGCATAAATCACCGCGACTCCTCCCTATACTATATATTACATTACGAAGATCTATATTTATTGATTCGAAAATGATCCTCCAGGGAACAGTCGAAGGGTAAACGGAGAAGAGGAAGGCAAAGAAAATCCTGGGCTGATAACATCAAAGAATGGGCAGGACACGGTTTTTCCACACTTGTACGCATTGCTGAGGATAGAGAGCAGTGGAGGACCCTGTCTGCTGATGCTTCCACCATGGCACCCCTACGACCCATGACGGGTTACGGGTTGAGATGATGATAATATTTATTGATGGACCTTGGCTCATAATATCGAGCCCCAACACTTTTCCCAAGCCACCGCGACGCCCTTAGCCGAGGGCCGCGACGCCTCTGGGAGCCGCGACGCACAGTTTGAAAACCTCTGCCTTAACAGATACTGCTGAGGGGAAGTGAAGTGTTTGATACTTCACTATACTAAATCCAGCATCGAGAGGTGCGGTGACCAGAACCGTCCTCGCTGCCGTTAGAACAAGCATAAAATGCAGTTTTATTGCAACTAACAACGTCGTATTTTCGTGTTCAGAATTTCACACCACAAACTTTAATGACGACTATTTTTTGGTCCCTCCAGACCACACTAGGAAGTCGCTTAATGAAATACTGTTGAGATTTCGAGCCAGGGAAGCATTTTCATCAATCAACATCCACATTTAATCTTTGGTTTTCAACACGGCAACCCCATGTTTTCTTTGATCTGGAGCCCACCTTTCGTCTTCATGCTAAACAAAAAACAATTTTCCACGTCTATCTGTTTCTTCTATTTGCGCACAGCAGTTTTTATCACAGTATCATCTCGGACTTATAAACATGACGCGAAGCATTAGGTCGTAGGCCGTTTATTCTCCGTATTGGGATGTCGAGAAACTGCCAACTCTTTTTTCAAATGAAAGATGTTGTGAATATGGTCTATATTAAGTAATCTTTTTTTCTTCCCCATCTAGTGATGCCCCGTCGTCCTTAGGAGTTCTCTCAGGAGACAAAGATAGGTCAGGTCTACCTCAAGCATGTTGTAAAATACTATATTTATGAGGGCGTGCATACGGCTGGGAAACCTCAGCAAGTAAAACATAATACCACAGACTGTAAGAACACATGAATGCTGTGGTGCCGGCGTCCTGTGATATAGACAATCTGCTGCGGTAGCTACATGCTCAATAGGGAGTAACAAGGGGAAATGACGTTTTGCTACGACGCCCATAGCTCCTAGTTATTTGTCTGTCAGGGTGTCCACAAATTATTAAATTGTATGAAAATTAATTCAGTCTGTCAGGGTGTCCACAAATTATTAAATTGTATGAAAATTAATTCAGTCTGTCGGGGTGTCCACAAATTATTAAATTGTATGAAAATTAATTCAGTCTGTCAGGGTGTCCACAAATTATTAAATTGTATGAAAATTAATTCAGTCTGTCAGGGTGTCCACAAATTATTAAATTGTATGAAAATTAATTCAGTCAAGCTGATTTTTGTTTCCGACAAACATTGTCGCTGTTCTTTACATAATTAACTGTTTTGTCTATGTGTGTGTGTGTGTGTGTGTGTGTGTGTCTGAGCGAGCGAGCGAGCGAGAGAGAGAGAGAAAGAGAGAGAGAGAGAAATTGTGGGTGCTTGTGCGTGTGTGTTTATTTTTGTACACCACCATCCCTATGTATCACGTGCTGTTTTTTTCCGATGTCAAACGATATTGGAAGTTAATTTTTTTTTTTTTTTTTTTTTACTGTAAATTATCTCAGACAATAAATTCCAGATTTCGTTACTTCAGCTCAGAAATATTGAATATCTTTTAAAGATACAAATTTTCCACTTCTACATATCCTTGAGAAGGGGCATTTGAAAGACGGTGGTATAACTTTGTCTTCAGTTTCATTAAGGCTCTTTGCCGCCACCAAATTTCTTATCCATTTCTCTCTATCGTTCTTGGTGTCTCTTTCGTTCTTGATGTCTCTATCGTTCTTGATGTCTCTATCGTTCTTGATGTCTCTATCGTTCTTGATGTCTCTATCGTTCTTGATGTCTCTAAAGTTGAGAAATCCCGGCTCTTTAAGTTTCAGTTTTATTCATTCATGCATTCAGCAATTGCCTTCCAGCTAACCATGGAGCGCATGTCTTCTACAAATACATGCTAACCCCTCCAGTTCTGTGCCATTCGCTTTGATTTTCAATGTCTTCTATATCCCCTTTATGTCTATGTTTTATTCCCTTCAATATGTGTGTGTGTTTTTTTTTTAATTTTTGGTTCTCCCTCTATTTCTATTTCCTCGGGTATTCCAGAACAAGGACTGCCTTGTAATGCCTTTCAATTCTCCGCTGTCCACACTAATTTTCTCATTAGACGTACCCTTGTTGTGCTATGAATGTGTTCAGTACGCATCTTTCTTGACGCTCTATTAGCCCGCATTCCTTTGACCTGTTACAGCCAGCTCATAAACATATAAGGAGGGGAAACCCGAGGCCTGTAAACAGTAAATAAATAAACGAACAACACACAAAGGTAGTTATCAGGCACTCTTACTGAGTGCCTGATAACTACCTTTGTGTGTTGTTTGTTTATTTATTTACAGCCAGCTCAGTTTGTTCCTTGGTATTGTAGTGAAATTGACAGAGATACAACGGTAAAATACTCAAAAGATAACATTTAAGGATAAAAACATAATGCGTAGGCTGCTGATGTACATGATCGCCTAGACCGCGGGTCATCACCCTCCATAAAATTGACTTGCTAGACAGGAGGGAAACGGAGGATCAAAAAGGAAAAAATATGACTGGAAAGATTGCGTAGCAAGGCTAAAGAGACGCAATTGGGGGGGGGATGGAGGAAAGTAAAAATTCAAGTCCCCCAAATTGACACGAGGTACGGAATTGGACGTTTTGCGATACCAAGCGCTTGATTTGAATTTGAGCGGAAGAACGCAGATGTTAGGAATATTACAAAAATTTAAAAAGTAAATTTTCTTAATATTAATGCTAGGAATATAAAAATTAGCTGGCCAGATGGCCTATTCTGAGCAGTGAACTAATATGTTCTTAATTTTACAAACGGATAGATAATATTGAAGATAATGACAAAAGACAGTGTAGTTTACAACATCGACAGACTGCCTTGAATAAAAAGTGTCGTTATTTGCACCCAAAACACGACCTTGGGGACGCAAGTGTTCAAAGTTACTTATTATGGAGGAGAGGGTTTTTGAGCGGTAGCTGTGTCTAAATATAACTTTTTACGACAAAATTTTAAGGGGAGAGAAAGGTTGCTTCAAAAATCAAGCACATTTTTTTTAGAAACACAAGTAGAGACGGACAGACTAACAGATAACCATCCATACTTGACTGAAGCATGACTGAAATGACTTTAGTGTAGAAATTTGAAATTTAAAGTACAACTAGGCAGTGATTGGCCACAGACAAGCATATCATTAGCGCTCAGAGCGCATTTGGGGTCATTCTTCAATAATTGTTCAGTGTTAGACACAGATTTTAAAGTGTGGTGTGTTCCCATATGAAAGACAGTGAATAAATTTAGGGACGCCATACTATAGCCAGCAGCTCAGCTGAGTTTTGCTAGCAATTCTGTGTTATGTATTCTTAATCTGGTAAGATTGAAATTATTTCTTTATATATTTTGAATATTGTTTCATGTTCGAGTGATTTGATACTGCCATATCATAATATAGCCTTACAAACCAGTAGGGATTTTGCTCTAGACCCCCCGCCCAAGTCAGGGTCTAGGGCCCAACAAGGTACATAAACTACAGCAAGGATTATGCAAGATATATCAACCGTTGAAACAGATTACCTATCTTCTTTTAGGGCCAACAACTAATAAATATTTTTTCAGAATCTATAGTCTGGGAGGATCTATCTGAGGTAAACCCACCATGGTAACTGTGCTGTTTGGTCAGAGAGATCTGACCTGTCTGTATGATGTGGTTGTTGTGTCAGTGTGGTGTCCAGACGTGGGTATAGAATAGATTTTGACACATAGCCCATACTTTGATTGCAGAGCTGTGAGTTTTCTATCGACAACAAAGCAGAGTCTATCCGGTGGGTGACTTTACTCGAGTGTATCTGTGCAGTTCTTGTGACAGAGACCACCATTATTGTCCGCCAGCACGGAGAGGTGGGACCGCAAGTTTTCAGCACCAGAGCTACAAAAAGATGAGTGAGCCTCTGGTCTGCTGGACATTCACCAACTATTGGTAGTGACTAATATCCCCATAAAAATTCCCACCAGTTTCTGGACACGGTGTAGTCAATATAGACAGGTGTGATGAGACCACCCCAACAGCACAGACAATACATATCCTCCCTAGTAGCTGACTACCAGAACATTTGAATAAAACTAACTATTCTAGTACTTAAATATGTACACTTTTGTATTTATTATGTAACATTCCATGCATAATTTTCATAAATTTTAAATCCTTCTTTTAAAACAAGTTCTGGTCAAAATAAAACTTGATCCAGAACAAATAAATGTAATATAATTATATCAAAAACCTTATACACGTGAGTTAGTTCAGTGTATTTTAACACTTGTTAATCTTATTAGTCTTCTTAAATGTCTGTGGGTGTATTTATAACTAACACAACACATTACACATCATTACCCTAGACACTTTACGTAGCCACATTCATTAAGAAAAAAAAAAGTAAGTGTGAGGTCGTAGTGGTAGCAAGAAAGGCCTTCTGACAATTCTCAAATACATTTTATCTCAGGAGCCTTCACAGCTGGCCTCATACAATTTACATGTAGTAAGAACACCATCATACAATACCATCAATACCACTACATAAATTGGGGTCTTGTCCAGGGATAATTAGCCCAACAGTAAAATTAGGATCTCCTGGTGGGAGGAATAAAAGTAGGGAAATAAATTGTAAAATTTCCTTTAAAATTAAAAGTGTCCCTGCAGATAAAAGTTGGTGAATCTTCACAGCCAGTAATAATTAATTAGTTAACTGGTTAGTTAGAATTAGTTAGACTATAGTCATATAGTAATTAGAAGTACTTAGTGTATTTACTGGTTAGAGATTTATCTTGTATATTATTATATTGTCCAAAAAGTATGGCAGAGCTAGCAAAGTTTAGATCAGCTGCTGTGCTCACTGCGAAGGAGATGGGGATGGATGGTCAAATTTTAATTCAATACGTAACGACTGAATGTGATAAATATATTGAACGGGAAGAAAGGAGATTAGAAAAAGAGGCTGAAAGAAAATTAGAGGCTGACAGGTTAGCTGAAGAAAAGAGATTACAAATTGAGGCTGATAGAGAAATTAAGAGGCTGCAGATTGAGGCAGAAGAAAAACGACAGCAAAGGGAGGCAGAAGATAAAAAGGCCGAAAGGGAGGCAGAAGATAAAAAGGCCGAAAGGGAGGCAGAAGATAGAAGGTTGCAGAGGGAGCACGAATTACGACTAAGGGAGCTGGAATTACAAGGCCCGGCTCCTGAAAATGGTGCCAGCCCTTCTGCCTCAGATGCTACGCCCAGTATGGGAGCCTCAAACTCAGCTATGGGGTTTCATTTAGACCATTTTGTTGAGAAAGACGATGACATAGAAGGGTACCTAGGACGTTTTGAGTTATTAGCTACTACATATGGGTTAGAGAGAGAGAGGTGGAGCTTAAAGCTATCACAGGGATTGAGGGGTACTTCTTACGAAGTATTTGCCAAAATGAACAGGGAAGACCAAGACAATTATGACATGTTAAAGCAGGCTTTGTTATTAAGGTACGAAAAGAATGGTGAATTTTATCGTAAGAAATTCAGAAATGCCAAACTGTTGTCTGGGGAGACATACCACCAATTTTCTGCCAGAATAGAAACCTATTTGGAGAAATGGACGGCTCTGGGGAAGACCCAAGATCTTAAAGAAATGATCATGATTGAGCAATTGAGAGAGTCCATGGCTCCAGACATGAGAAAATTTCTCATGGAACAGGGTGCAGAGAAGTTGGGGGAAATTTTAAATGTTGCTGAGAGGTATCAGGCAGCTCAGGCAGAGGTAAGTGGTGCTAAAAAGAAGCACATAGACAATTTTAAAGCTCCACAGCAATTTAATAAATTTGATAATAGAGAGCAGGGAAATAAAGGCAGGACAAATTTTGAGCGGCCAAGAAATGACTATCGCGACAGAAACTCACAGTTCAATGACCAAAAGTTCAATGAAAGAAAACCGTTGAACCAAGGAAAAAGATGGTGCAAATGGTGCAAGAAGGATAACCATAACACCGAATTTTGTAGAAGGAAACCTTCAAACATTGCTGCAATGAAGTCGGGGACGCAAAGATTAAAGGTTAATCCTAAGGGACAACAGGAACCTTATCACCCCCCAGTTTGTGAGGATGTTATTTGTAATGGGGTCACCATAAGGTGCCTTTATGATACAGGTTTAGATTATGATTCAGTTGTGAAGTCTAGCCTAGTGGACCCAAGTCAGTATACCACAGAAACAGTGGAAATACAAGGGGCGACTAAGGACATACCACTCATGACACTTCCCATCGCAAGGATAACGGTGAAAACTCGCTATGTGGAAGGAGAAATCAGAGCAGCAGTGATAGATGAACCAATCTACCCTCTGATATTGGGGTGTAGATACGTCTTCTTGGGGAATCCCGAGAAACCTGTGATCATGGCGACAGTGCAGACCAGGTCACAGAAGAAGGAGGAAGAAGGTGAACCTATAAACGCTCATCCAGAGGAGATGAGGAAGGCGCAGGCTGAGGATAGGACACTCAAGCCCTGTTTTAAAAAATTGCCCAAATGCCACACACCTCCGAGCAAGGGGGAATATTTCATGAAGAACAAACTCTTATACAGGAAGGCCGGAACTGGAACAAATGGTCACAACCAGCTGGTTCTTCCCATTGCATATAGAGAGAAAGTGATGGAACTCGGACATGCAATCCCCTTCAGTGGTCACATGGGGATCAGCGCCACAGGACAGCGTATAGCTTGTCATTACTTCTGGCCAGGGATAACGGAGGATATAAAAAGATATGTCAAATCCTGCCCAGAATGTCAAAGGGTAGCTCCAAAGCACTGGACTGCCCCTGCAACTCTAGGGGAAATGCCCATAGTGGGAACACCTTTTGAGAGGGTTGCAGTGGATATTGTAGGACCTCTCACTCGGACCAAGAGGAGGAACAGTTACATCCTTACTCTGGTGGACACTTGTTCTATGTGGGGAGAGGCGGTAGCCCTGCCATCAATTGATTCAAAACATGTAGCAGAGGCACTACTTACAATATTTACCCGATTAGGATTCCCGCATCAAATCTTGACGGATAATGGTTCTCAGTTCAAGGGGAAACTAACGGAAGAAGTTTTTAAGCTATTTCAAGCCAGGCACTTTCATTGTAGTCCGTACCATCCACAAGGGAACGGCCAGGTAGAGAGGTTCAATGGGACTCTCATTTCTATCCTGAGAAAGCTGGCACACGAAAAACCGGATCTGTGGGATCAATTCCTGCCCGCCGCATTGTTTGCGTACCGGGAGGTACCACATAGTTCAACCGGGATGGCTCCCGCAACTCTGCTATTTGGGAGGCCAATAAAAGGGCCTTTAGAAGCTTTATTAAGGACCTGGACAGATGAGAAGGCGGAAGAGACTGTTACCTCATCATATCAATATGTGAACGAACTGACCACTCGTTTGAAAGCTGGATGGAAACTGGCAAATGATAATTTGAAACAAGCCAGGAAGAAACATGCAGCATATTTTAATAGGAAGGCAAAGGACAGGGAACTGGCAGTCGGAGAGAAGGTGCTGCTTCTACTACCGGGAAGCCAGAATAAATTACAAATTGGTTGGCAAGGTCCATATACGGTTCTAGAGAAGGTGTCTAGAACAAACTATAAAATTGACAAAAAGGGGAAGGAAAAAGTTTATCATGTAAACCTGTTAAAGAAGTATCTGGACAGACCACTCCAGGAAAGCACCCCCTTATTGACCTTAGCTATTGCAACCCAGATGCAAAAGGAACCACTCACCTCACATGAATACCCATTACATCCTTGTGAAACCGCAGCACAGGTAAAAGTCAGTAAGCACCTGACTAAAAACCAGAGGGAGAGAGTTCAACAGGTTCTGGAGGAACATACAGATGTATTAACAGATAAACCAGGCCATACAAATTTGCTACAGTATGACATGAAACTGGTAGACACAAACCCAATCTGTATGAGAGCCTATTCTATTCCGTTCGCGAAGGAGAAGGCATTAAAGGAAGAAATAGATTATTTATTGAAGGAGGGGATTATTTCGCACAGTGAATCATCTTTTAGTTCTAGTGTCGTTTTGTTGAGGAAACCGTCTGGGGAACACAGACTGTGCATAGATTACAGGAAACTGAATGCTGTCACAGAAGGACAAGTGGATCCATTACCAGACACAAAACAGCTATTTGCCAGACTGAACAAGGCAAAATACTTTTCAAAGGTGGATCTTAGTAAAGGCTATTACCAGATCCCAGTGAAGCCTGAAGTGAGACCTTATTTGGCTTTTAGCACTTCGGATGGACATTATGAATTCAATATGCTACCATTCGGACTGAAAAATGCTCCGAGTGTGTTTTCAAGGATGATGCGAAAATTGTTGGACCCCCTGAATAACCCATGTATCACAAATTTCATGGATGATATTCTCGTCGCCACCGAGACATTTGAAGAACACATTGAAGCTCTGGAGATGTTGTTTGATAGACTTCGGGAGGCGAACTTAACTGCTAGGCCAACAAAATGTTGTATTGGATGCAAAGAGTTGGAATTCTTGGGGCACACCGTATATCAGGGTAATATGACCCCTGATCCTAAGAACTTGGAAAAACTGCAGAGAGCACCTAGGCCGCAAACAAAAAAGGACGTGCGATCATTTGTGTCGTTATGCGGATTTTATCAGAAATACATCAAAAATTTTAACGCTATATGTGCTCCTCTGACTGATCTGACTCGCAAGGGACTTCCAGATAAAATTATTTGGACTGCACAATGTGAACTAGCGTTCCAAGAGTTAAAGGAAAAACTCACTAGCAAGCCTATTCTCAAACTGCCTGATTTGACACAGGACTTTGTCTTAAGAACCGATGCAAGTAATGTAGGACTTGGAGGGGCTTTGTTGCAAAGATCAGCTGCACCTGATGGGGAACTTAAACCAGTCGCTTATGCAAGCCGCAAATTGAATAAGGCGGAACAAGGATACTCCACAAGCGAAAAAGAATGTTTAGCATTAATCTGGGCAATAAAGAAGTTTCAAATCTATCTGTATGGTAGGACCTTTGTGGTGGAGACGGATCATCAGCCTCTCGTGTTCTTGTCTCAGGCTAAGCATGAAAACGCAAGATTGCTGAGGTGGTCTTTATTGCTTCAACCGTATCAGTTCAGTATCCAATATATCCCAGGCAAATTGAATGTCGGTGCAGATTTCCTCAGTCGGCACCCCTGTGATCAAAATTAGAGTAGTGGCAGACGTGAGGAGTAATTTTACCTATGTGTATCGCTGGTTTTGGAACTTGCCATAGGCATGTTTTCAAGTGGGGAGATGTGTAGTGAAATTGACAGAGATACAACGGTAAAATACTCAAAAGATAACATTTAAGGATAAAAACATAATGCGTAGGCTGCTGATGTACATGATCGCCTAGACCGCGGGTCATCACCCTCCATAAAATTGACTTGCTAGACAGGAGGGAAACGGAGGATCAAAAAGGAAAAAATATGACTGGAAAGATTGCGTAGCAAGGCTAAAGAGACGCAATTGGGGGGGGGATGGAGGAAAGTAAAAATTCAAGTCCCCCAAATTGACACGAGGTACGGAATTGGACGTTTTGCGATACCAAGCGCTTGATTTGAATTTGAGCGGAAGAACGCAGATGTTAGGAATATTACAAAAATTTAAAAAGTAAATTTTCTTAATATTAATGCTAGGAATATAAAAATTAGCTGGCCAGATGGCCTATTCTGAGCAGTGAACTAATATGTTCTTAATTTTACAAACGGATAGATAATATTGAAGATAATGACAAAAGACAGTGTAGTTTACAACATCGACAGACTGCCTTGAATAAAAAGTGTCGTTATTTGCACCCAAAACACGACCTTGGGGACGCAAGTGTTCAAAGTTACTTATTATGGAGGAGAGGGTTTTTGAGCGGTAGCTGTGTCTAAATATAACTTTTTACGACAAAATTTTAAGGGGAGAGAAAGGTTGCTTCAAAAATCAAGCACATTTTTTTTAGAAACACAAGTAGAGACGGACAGACTAACAGATAACCATCCATACTTGACTGAAGCATGACTGAAATGACTTTAGTGTAGAAATTTGAAATTTAAAGTACAACTAGGCAGTGATTGGCCACAGACAAGCATATCATTAGCGCTCAGAGCGCATTTGGGGTCATTCTTCAATAATTGTTCAGTGTTAGACACAGATTTTAAAGTGTGGTGTGTTCCCATATGAAAGACAGTGAATAAATTTAGGGACGCCATACTATAGCCAGCAGCTCAGCTGAGTTTTGCTAGCAATTCTGTGTTATGTATTCTTAATCTGGTAAGATTGAAATTATTTCTTTATATATTTTGAATATTGTTTCATGTTCGAGTGATTTGATACTGCCATATCATAATATAGCCTTACAAACCAGTAGGGATTTTGCTCTAGACCCCCCGCCCAAGTCAGGGTCTAGGGCCCAACAAGGTACATAAACTACAGCAAGGATTATGCAAGATATATCAACCGTTGAAACAGATTACCTATCTTCTTTTAGGGCCAACAACTAATAAATATTTTTCAGAATCTATAGTCTGGGAGGATCTATCTGAGGTAAACCCACCATGGTAACTGTGCTGTTTGGTCGAGAGATCTGACCTGTCTGTATGATGTGGTTGTTGTGTCAGTGTGGTGTCCAGACGTGGGTATAGAATAGATTTTGACACATAGCCCATACTTTGATTGCAGAGCTGTGAGTTTTCTATCGACAACAAAGCAGAGTCTATCCGGTGGGTGACTTTACTCGAGTGTATCTGTGCAGTTCTTGTGACAGAGACCACCATTATTGTCCGCCAGCACGGAGAGGTGGGACCGCAAGTTTTCAGCACCAGAGCTACAAAAAGATGAGTGAGCCTCTGGTCTGCTGGACATTCACCAACTATTGGTAGTGACTAATATCCCCATAAAAATTCCCACCAGTTTCTGGACACGGTGTAGTCAATATAGACAGGTGTGATGAGACCACCCCAACAGCACAGACAATACATATCCTCCCTAGTAGCTGACTACCAGAACATTTGAATAAAACTAACTATTCTAGTACTTAAATATGTACACTTTTGTATTTATTATGTAACATTCCATGCATAATTTTCATAAATTTTAAATCCTTCTTTTAAAACAAGTTCTGGTCAAAATAAAACTTGATCCAGAACAAATAAATGTAATATAATTATATCAAAAACCTTATACACGTGAGTTAGTTCAGTGTATTTTAACACTTGTTAATCTTATTAGTCTTCTTAAATGTCTGTGGGTGTATTTATAACTAACACACCACATTACACATCATTACCCTAGACACTTTACGTAGCCACATTCATTAAGAAAAAAAAAAAGTAAGTGTGAGGTCGTAGTGGTAGCAAGAAAGGCCTTCTGACAATTCTCAAATACATTTTATCTCAGGAGCCTTCACAGCTGGCCTCATACAATTTACATGTAGTAAGAACACCATCATACAATACCATCAATACCACTACATATTAATGAACACGATTTAACAAATAAACAAAAAAAGTTTATGTTTGGGTACATATATATATATGTAGATGTGAGCGCTTTCATATGTGTTTTATTCAGTTTTATTTGCCATATAATAATCATTGCACGACGCTGGGCGTACAGAATCTGGCACGCGCCCTTGACGGGAAGTAGTGATAAGCAGTGATATATGAGACAAGGTCCTTATTGGCTTTCGCGGTAAAGATAAAGAAGGGAGATAGAGAGAAAAAGATTATGAATGGATTATAGGAAAGAATAAGAGGGCACTGGAAAAAGAAGATTAATGAAGAAAAAGACCTCGAAAATTAAAAAGAAAAATGAAGGAAGATTAAGTAAATTGATTACAAGAAAGAATGAGAGGACATTGAACAAGAAGATTAATGACGAAAAAGAAGTTGAACATTGAAAAAAAAAATGAAGGAAGAAGTAGAACGCTCTAAATATACGACAAGGTAGAGGTAAGGAAGACAAAAGTGAGAAACACCAGGGTAGGAGAGGTAGAGAAAGAATGTTGCTGTTTAACTAGGGCTGCTGAGCTTCTCGTTCTTTAGCAGCCAAAACCAAGTTGAAGACTCCTTGGTATTATCTACACTGTAGATCTAGGCTTTTCCTGTGGCTTTTCTGTAAACGTGTTGAGTTGAAGTCATGAGCTCCAGCTTGGCTTGCATTTAAAGGATCGTCGCATCTGATCCCAAGCTAGGAGTAAAAAGTGCGTGGCATACTGTGCATTCCCCACCATCCAATCGGGCTCTCCAACTATGCAGAGCTAAAATACTGCTGTACTCTGGTTCTCGGCTCTCCCAAGGAATTGCTACGTCCTGCACAAAGCCACTTCTCAGCTTCCCCTGCCAATTACTGGGTCGATAGTAAGATCCTTCTACATGCAGTCAACCAAGTCAAAGCCAAAGAATTACGTCTGGGCTCAAGTGACTTCTCCAAGCTTAGTGTGCAATGCTGGGTTCTCAAAAAGTTTCACCAAAGGGGGAATCCCTGGAAGTGTGTAGATGATTTCAAGAGTCAATGAGGATGTAATTAGCCTCACAGACATAGGTTCACTTCCACGTACATATATTGTAGCATTGTACATTGCTGGTGGTCATATAAGGATGACTCCAGATATGCCTCCGTGCATAGAGAATGACTATAAAACACATGAAAACATAAATGAAAGTTAATTAATAAGACATGGAAAGATTTTGGGCGGATGGCACAGGACAGGAGGACTTCGTATGGTTTGTTGAAGACCTATTCTCCTTTGAGAGCTGCAGGAGGAGGATGATGATGATGATATAAGAAATTGCTATTGCATAATATCGCAGGTTCTGTCGCTGCAGCTTTAACTTTTTCTCAACGGTTACTGTACTTCGTCTCTTATTTCTGAAGGAAAATGAAATTCCAATAACACAGCACTGTGTTCTTAAGTCTTCTTTTATTATCATTGCTTTAATCGACAGTGATATGTCTTCCTTACTTCATTATGTCAAATAGTGTAAACATCTATGTGTATTCAGCTCTCACGGTACAAAAAACTGTGACCTGATTGACTGTACAATCTGCAGGTCGTTGACAAAGCGCACTTCGTTAAAAAAAAAATTGCGTAACGTCGTGGTGGGATTTTCACTAGTGACAACAGCATTTTTCTTAGAGATTTTCCACAGTGACAAGAGCATTTCTCTCTGAAATTTGCCATAGTGACTACAGCATTTCTCTTTATGCTTTACCAGAGCAGCTACAACGTTTTCCATTTACGCGTACAACTTTTACGTTTTTTTATATTTTGCACTTAGCTTCGTTCTCACTTTCTTTTCTCTACTGTTTTCCTTCTTTTTGTTCATTTAAGTTGTGAGGAAGACTTTTTCTTTTTCATTTGTATGGCGTACATGACCTATTTCGTTAACCCCACCGTAATAAATAACATTTCCAGTGCCTAATGGTGCACTATCAAGGAGGTGCGGTACGCCAAGTGTCCAGATCATCTGGTCTCCCACGGTTGGCTATTCTAGTTTATGAAGAGGAGAGTAAGAATTTCAGTCTGTCAGTTCATAGCCTGTCAATCACAAACCCTCACTGATGCCTTCACGTTGCCAGACTTGTATCCTCGAGATCTATGCTGACTCCCAGATCTGCTCCCCCCCCCCCCCCACCCCAGACATGTATGCAGGTCCACCAGTATTTAGATACGCTCTGGCGCTCATTACCCAGACCCATGTCAGGGGCATAATAAGCAGGGTTGGTTTTTGTAATTGTGAAGCCCAATTAGGACCATTCCTGGGGGTGGGGGTGGGGGAGGGAGACTGGACTTAAGATTATAGGTTTTTTTTTTACTCATGTCAAAATATAGCTAGTAAATATAGATATTGTTTTATTTGTAATACAACGTATTGGCATTTATTTCGAACATCTAATTTGAACCAATCTTTGTTCCTTATTTTTTTTCTCCAAAGCTTGAGGCGGGAACCCGAGTACGGGGCCCCAGTGACCGCAGGGCCCGACTGGGTCAAATTAGGTTAAATAGGCCCAATGCAAGCCCTGATAATAAGCTTACTGCATTTGCGGAATATCTCTAGAGAGGACGAGCTAACGAATATCGACGGTGGCATTCAGAAAATAACTCTATGGTTTTGGCTCACATAGGCACAGAAGACAGTAAACACGTCCTACGTACTACATCGTGTATCCACTGTTCCTGAAACCGTCTATTTCTTTTGTTAAGACAAGGAATATGAATTTTCTTAACCGCCTGAATGAGCAAGCTTAGAGTATAGATAGTTGCTGCATATTCTTTCCTCCTGGAATCAGAGTTCAAACCGTGGGGTATAGCACAGACGTGGCTGCATTATTTATCTGCCATTCATATCTCCCTTTCCTCCAATTCCCCAGGTGGTGCATCAACCTTCAGCCTGCTCTATCCAAGCCTGAGTATCCTCAGCAGTCACTTGTAGTTTATTCCATATCTTCTTTAACCCTCTGATTTCTATTTTACATTCTCAGGAAAATATAAAAAACATTCCCACCACTTCCATTACGCCAGAGAACCAGTCACTACGATCATCTCAGGAACAAGAAAGTATTTAAGAATCAGAGAGTGTGCTGCAACAAATGGAAGTTATCTTTGTTGAGAATACCGTAGATCAAATTAATATGCGAACAAGTAACCCGCCAAAACACACAGGGAAATAATAATGTTGTGCACTTTCTTCTACATGTACTGTGTAGGGGCACTAATTCTCGCCTGGTAAATTCATTCTTGTCCATTCCAATTCAACTTTATTTAATCTTTGTAGTCAAACTTATCATGACTTATGGTCAATGCACTATTAAAAAAAGATTGAAAAACCTGCTTGCTCATTTAGTGGGTGTTCAATGTAGTTATCACGGTGCAATGCGCACAATTTTCTCTTTTTCCCCCTCCGAAAATACTCCATGAAAAAATGCAAAGCATTCGCGCTCTTTAATGGGTATTCAGTTTAGCCTTCACGGTGCAGTGCGCGTCTTTTTGTATTTTCCTGAAAGGCAATCGGGATTTTTCATTGTTGGTTACAGACGTTTCAGTAGGACCATTAGTATTTAGGGGATTGACCGCAGATATTGATGGACTTGCAGCGTGGGGCCCTTTCCCAGGGAAGGCCTGCTAGCTTATGAGTACCAGTTATTTGTATCTTATAGTACAGATGTAACTGGCACTAACAGCCGCTTATGTGATCGCAAAGAAAGAATGAGGTGTAGCCGAGGGCGTGAACCTCTAAGACATGGCTGGGTTGAAATATTTTGTTTTCAGGGAATGGCTAAGATATTGGATTTGAGTTCGGTGAACTGCGTTGCAGTGGCGTAACTACTACCTGGGTGAACCAGGCACATTTCGGGGGTTCCAGTACCAAATGGGCCCCGGAATGTAGTGATCAGAAGAAACCCTCTTTTAATATATATCATTTTAATTTCCCTTGTTCCTGCGTTAAACAGATCCACGTTACCACAGTGGTTAGTGCACTGGCTTCCTAGCTCGGTGGTCCATGGTTCGATCCCCAGTTGGGATGGGATCTTTTTAGACCGCAAACGGCTCCGGGGTCGATCCAACCTCATGAATTTGGTACCAGAGCAACTCTGTGAAGTTTAAAGCGGCTGCCGTGATGCTGACCACATCACCCCTAGTGTGCTATGGTCAAGAAAATATGGGCCTAACACTATATTCCCAGTATGCCTTAATGGGCATGTAACGGGATCCTTTACCTCCCCTATCCTGTGTTACGTAATAGCTTGAGCGGATGGTATAGGATATGAGAACCTGGCATAAATTTGTTGAAGTCTTATGCTCCTTGGGGAGCTAAGGTTTGCTGATCATAATGAAGTAAGTAGTTCATTTTTGCCGTACGTAGGTTATAGTTGTTGAACTCATTATATAGACAATGCCCTACTTAATTATTTGCCCGGGGATCCTATTAATTGCAGTTACGCCACTGCGGGGTCATTTCTCCTATGACAACTTCATTCCTTTTCCATTCCATTTCACATCTTCATTAGATTTTTTTAGTCAAACTTTCAATGAATATGGTTTATAGTCAAACTTTCAATGAATATGGTTTATAGTCAAACTTTCAATGAATATGGTTTATAGTCAAACTTTCAATGAATATGGTTTATAGTCAAACTTTCAATGAATATGGTTTATAGTCAAACTTTCAATGAATATGGTTTATAGTCAAACTTTCAATGAATATGGTTTATAGTCAAACTTTCAATGAATATGGTTTATAGTCAAACTTTCAATGAATATGGTTTATAGTCAAACTTTCAATGAATATGGTTTATAGTCAAACTTTCAATGAATATGGTTTATAGTCAAACTTTCAATGAATATGGTTTATAGTCAAACTTTCAAAGAATATGGTTTATAGTCAAACTTTCAATGAATATGGTTTATAGTCAAACTTTCAATGAATATGGTTTATGGTCAATACACCATGAAAAAAATTCGAGAGGCATGCATGCACTTGTTATGGGTGTTCCCTATTTTCCAGAAAAGCTAGTGGAATTATTTCACTGTTCGTTACAGGTCGTTTCACTTAGACAATTAGTCGCATGGGGATGACTTACGAACAACAAATATGTTCATATCTTTAAGTATAATGAACTCACTCAGAGTAAATAAGTGCATGTATTGTATTACATAATTCTTGTACTGTATATGAATATTGGGAGACATTGTTTTTGTTGATCAGAATCGACGTCATTGCACTCCGAGCAAACTCAAAAGCGCTCAATCTCCTTCAGAAAGTGTCGAAGGGTATAAATGCTAATTGTTCCTGTTGCACGTTGATTATACACACGCCGGAAGCATCTTCTCATACGTCCATCCCTGCTGGCCTTATGTTTGATGCCGAATTTCAGCAATCTTAGCCTTGATGATTCATCGATTGCGGTGTCATTCTCTAATAGGCGATCATTATTTGGCCTCAGTATCTCTCCTTTACACGTATCAAATGCATCTTCTATGGGTGCTCTTGAAGCTAGTCTGTCAGCTCTTTCATGGCCGCGTACCCATGCATGACCAGGACAGTAGATCGACACCAGTTCCTGAAGATTCGATGCTTCTATGGAGGTTTTCCATTCATGTCGGGGCCATCCACTTTGAACCTTTCTTTAGCATGGATTGTGAGTCTGATACAATAACTGCCTTTGTTAATGAAGTTTCAGACAGCCATCTTAAAGCTGCAGTAGCTGCCGCTACCTCCATTCCCGTGCTGGAGGTTGTTATCATGTAAGCCCCGCTATGTGCAGCAACGATTCTGCCCTTTACTCTAGCAGAGATGCTTCAACCCTGATTTCTCACCACGGATTACAAACCCATCAGTGTACACAATGGCATCATCATCTCCAGTATGATCATTTATCAGCTGATCAGTTTCCAGCTCTGCCCTCCCATTGGCCCAAGTTCCGCACTCTCTACGAAGGCTGATGGTGACTTGCTGGGGAGACATGAAAGTATGAATGAAAGACAAGTATCACTGCCTAACTCACAAGCACTATGTACCTAAACAAAGCGGCGTGGCTTTTGAGTTTCTACACTGACTCTCACAGTTTTGTTCACAAGTTAAAAGAAAATCACTGGATTTGCAAACTTGTAATCGCGCGCGCGTGTGTGCGTGTGTATAAATATATGTACACACACAGGTGTACGCCCTTGCATATGAACAAGGTGTACGCCCACATTCCTGTCTTGGGTATTTGTTGATCTTCGAGTGCATAGGCGTAGACAAGGTCGTTCCAAGTATGTCCTTAGTTGGACTTATTTCTACATCCCTCGAGTCTCGCTTTTGTTATCTCTTTCTTTGTCTTTAGTTTCTTGGTAGTCACTTGAACCCTGAGTGCTGCAGGCTCCCTATAGATCTTGCTCCAAGATATTGTTCGCCTATTTCCAATCTCTCTTCCTTTGTCAGTATGAATTTTCTTGCTGTCGATATTTGTGTGTGCAAATGTTACACACACACACACACACACACACACGCACACACACACACACTCACACACACGCATATATATATATATATATATATATATATATATATATATATATATATATATATATATATATATATATGCGTGTGTGTGCGCGCGCGCGCGCGCGTGCGTGCGATTGTGTAGTTATACTTTGTTTCAGAGGCTGGTTCTCTTTATTTGCCTTTCTTATTTTCTCGTCAGCTGGGCAGCGAGACTACTTGTTACTCCTCTCTGAACTAATACAGGCCCCGAATTTTCCCACTAGACTAGTGAATACAGTTATGCCTCGTATAATTTCCCTTGAGTCTCTGAAGAGACAATGATATTATAAGCCTACGGTTCCCTGATGTATGTCTTAAGAGACGACTAATATGAGGTTGTGCATGAGGTTGGCAGCCTCACTAGTTAAAACAAATTGATGCAAAAGCACCTAAAGACTTTCATGCAGGCTTCCTGGAAATGGACAAGCAGCAATTGTAGCTCCATAAGAAACGAAAATGGAAATGAAAGAATGAATACAGTTGAGAGTCTGTTCTTAAAAACAAGCCCTACGAGATGATAGACCAATTGGACCATTTTAACCCACCGTACCTCAGCTAAAGATGCATAATTTTCAATTTTAACCCCTAACTTTAAGAAAATGAGGTGGACTGCGGTATGACACTGTGGTAAACGGTTCGTTAAAAATTAAAAAACAAAAACATAACCCACAATGTCCGGATGTAGAAGCCATGTTGCGTATTCACAGCGCGATTCTGGTCGATGAATGGGTTGTATTATTATCATTTATTTTTTTGTTTCTTCCTTAGCTCTTGCTTTCTTTTCTTTCTGTCTTTGCTTATCTGTCCCTGACGAAGGCTTTGTGACCGTAACGTAGCCAGTATTTTTTTTTTTTTTTTTGCCTCATTAAAACGTCTTACCATTTTTTCTTTAAAAGCCACCCTTGCACCTTAACCGTTACAAGCGGTGCCTCTCAATGTGACATGGTTCGGACCCCATCCAAGCTGTCGGTGGGTCTGCTTAGATATGTTTACAGTAAGTGAATTGTATGATGCGCAAAGTCTGTTGAAAACGACAACATTCTAAAATAGAGCAGCGACATGGCTAAAATATTAAAGACAAGAAAGGAACCAAATGTAAGCGAGAACTCGGGAAAAAGGCACTATAAACGAACCACTGATACAAATAAAGTACAAATGTCAGCATAAGTGGAAACGTGCAGCTAAGATTTATGTCTGCATACTCCTGACGAACGACAACATGCTGGAATCACAAGACTTTGTGAGGGCCAAGGGTTATAGAAGATACTGGGTGACCTCGGGGATGGTATCTCTAACTCTGGCTGCAGACAGAAGGCCACGAGATCTCAGGAGAATGCCACCAGACCTTTCAGAAAATGTCACCACGCTGTCTTGCTTTGCCTGGTTGGGTTTGTTTGGTGCAGATTTCGGTCAACGACGCATTCCTAGTTTTGTATCCGACTTCCCAACTAATGTTTGCCGCAAAAAGCTGTCGATATTGCTCTGTTCTTTCTCACAGATAGTGTTCTTTTCTGAGATAATCTTTGTCTCCATTGCTCTTGTTCCTTCTCTCAGATAGTGTTCTTTTCTGAGATAATCTGTCTCCACTGTTTTTGTTCTTTCTCTCAGTGTTCTTTTCTGGGATCCTGTTGTTCTCCATACCGCTGCGTATTTTCATAACCACGGCTGTTTCTTTCTCTCTCTTTCCCATTTAGTACTTTTACTCCAATATGGTGCGTTTTCTTTTTTTTAAATATTACATTTGCCGCCTTTTGGTGTTGAGGCACGCTCGTTCAATCTAGACGCAATGAAGCTATTTATAGTAGGGCGTTACGCGTTGTTATAAATGACTTGTTGACAGATAAGTATTTATGTTCTTTCTACAGTGTTTATTATTCATTCATAACCCTCCACTCCCAAACGAGCATAGGCGTTCAACAAACACATGCCAAGTCCTCCTGTCACGTGCCATCATATCAAGTTCTTTCCACGTTCTCCTCATCATTTTCACATCTGTTTCCAGCTCTCTTCTCCATGTGCTTCTTGGTCTACCTCTGCCTCTCTCGCCGTGGGGGTTCCAGAACAAGGACTGCCTTGTAATGCTATCAACAGGTTTCCTCAGTGTGTGTCCTATCCATCGCCATCGTTTTCTTCTCATCTCTTGTTCCACTGGCACTTGTCTAGTTCTTGTCCTCAGTTCCATGTTGGTAACCTTGTCATACCATTTTAATCCCTCTGTTCTACGCAAGCACCCATTTATGAAAGTCTAGCTTTTTGGTTGTTGTCTTTGTTGATCTCCATGTCTCAGAGCCATACAATAGGACTGACTTCACATTTGAGTTGAAGATTCTTATTTTCGTGTTGGATCCGATTTCTCTTGATCTCCATATATTTTCAAATGCAATGAAAGCTGCTCTTGCTTTTTGTATTCTTATTTTGATATCACTGTCTGTCCCTCCAACTTTGTCTATATTGATGCCAAGATATGTGTACGATTCTACATCTTGTATTGGTGTTTCTTCAAGTTCAACCCTGTTATCATTACTTCCATTTATTCTCATTATTTTTGTCATTTCCCAGTGTATTTTCAGACCCAATTGCTGTGACCTCTCATCGAGTGTTTTCAATTTGTCCTGCATCTGATTACAGTTATGGGACAGAAAAGCCAAGTCATCAGCAAAATCCAGATCATCTAACTGCTTAGTCAGGGTCCAATGGATTCCATTTCTGTTGTGTGTTGTCGAAGATCTCATAACCCAGTCTATTGCTAGTAAGAAAAGAAATGGAGATAAGAGGCATCTCTGTCGCACCCCTGTTCTTATCCCAAACGGTTCTGTAAGCTGTCCTTCGTGAAGAACTCTGCATGTCATGTCTTCATATGTTTTCTTTATTAAATTAATGATCTTCAGGGGAACTCCATAACGCCTCATCAGTTTCCAAAGTGATTCTCTGTCTACACTGTCAAATGCCATTTCGTAGTCCACAAATCCGATGTATTATGGTGAATTCCATTCCAGACTTTGTTCAACTATTATTCTCAAAGTGGCTATCTGGTCTGTACATGATCTGTTTTGTCGAAAACCTGCTTGTTCATCTCTCAGTTTCTTGTCTATGGACTCTTTTAATCTCTCAAGGATATTCCTATTTAATACTTTTCCTGGCACTGATAGTAACATTATTCCTCTATAATTTGTGCACTCTTGTAAATTTCCCTTCTTAGGCAACTTAACCAGATATCCTTCCTTCCATTCTGCTGGTATCTCTTCCTTTTCCCAGACTTTACCAAGTAATTTATATAACATCTCTGTAACTGTGTCGATATCTGCTTTGATTGCCTCTGCTGGAATGCCATCAGGTCCAGACGCTTTTCCATCTCTTAGAAGCTTTATGGCTTTCTTTATTTCTTCCTTCGTTGGTCTTTCACCGTTAATTTGTAGCTCTTCTTCTGTTGGCTGGATGTCCGTGGGGTTTTGTGGAGCTGGTCTATTGAGAAGGTCCTCAAAATATTCTGTCCACCTCTTCATTTGCTCTTGTATATTGCTGAGCAGTTTTCCATTCTTGTCTTTTATGAGGCAACTTGTTTGCTTGTATTTCCCTGTTAGCTTCTTTGTGCTGCTATACAGTTCTCTCATATTTCCTTTGGCTGCAGCATCTTCTGTCTCTCTTGCCAACTCCTCAATATACTTCCTCTAGTCTCTTTTGATACTTCTTTTTACTTCTTTGTTTGCTTCTGTGTACGCTTCTTGAGCCTTGGCTTTGGAACTTCTAGTTTTGCTTGTGTTTAAATCTGCTTTCTTGTTTTTTCTGTCTTTTATCTTATTGATGGTTTCTGTTGTTATCCATGATTTTTGTTGTCGTTCCCTTTTCCCCAGTATTTCTTCACAAGTCTCATTCCATACAGTTTTGATTTGCTGCCAATAGTCTTCTGTATTCTCTACATCTTCCAGCTGTTGAAGCACTTGGAATTTGTTGGATATTGTGACCGCAAATTTGTCTCTTGTTTCTTGATTTCTTAGATGTCCTACATTAAATTGTTGTCTATAGTTTTGCATTGTTGCATATATCTTGAGTTTTATGTTTTTGTTCTTTCTCTTAGTGTTCTTTTCTGGGATCCTGTTGTTCTCCATACCGCTGCGTCTTTTCATAACCACGGCTGTTTCTTTCTCTCTCTTTTCCATTTAGTATTTTTACTCCAATCTGGTGCGTTTTCTTTTTTTAAAATATTACATTTGCCGCCTTTTGGTGTTGAGTCACGCCTCATTCAATCTAGACGCAATTAAGCTGTTTATAGTAGGTCGTTACGCCTGTTATAAATGACCTGTTGACAGATGAGTATTTATGTTCTTTCTACAGTGTTTATTATATCAGGCATTAATTCTTTCTCCAGGACAATTTTTGTTCTCCTATCCGACCGAGACATGCTATTTCTTCCTCCCCCGGGCCACAGATAGTTTTTTTAAAAACTAAGCAGCACAATTTCAATGACATATTGTTTTGCTCCTGGACTGCGATCCTTTTCACTGATGTTGTTCTTCCTCCCCTGCCATGTTAGTTTTTTCAGACAAATATTTTCTCCTCCAGCAGTTTTATTACTTTTTTTTTTTTTGCCCTTTTCACGATGTTCTTTCTACCAGAGCATATTAAGGGGTGGAGTTACAGCGCATTTTAAGTTAAAACAGTACAAAAATCAAAAGTGGTATTAGTCTATATTTGGATAATTTATATTCCCCTGAATCTAAACCTGTGAAAATCATTTGTCAGAACACATTCTAAGTAGGTATATTTTGATTATGTAAATAGTATTTTCTTCAGAAATTTTGTTTTTCCTTTGAAGAAAATCAACTTTCTCTCAGAACCTCGTTTAACGTTACTAATATTCTTATAACTTCCACATTTGTCAATTAATCAATGTGAGATTTGGCACAGGTACTTTCCATGGAATAGTAAAACTTTTGACGGATCAGATTTTTTATATCCTATCAAAATTTTGATTTATTCCAAATAAAGTTATAAAAAGTTGAAAAAAAATGGTTACCATTTTTAGATATAAATTTTAAAGTTTTATATCTCAAAATCTACGCACGTTATCAAAAATCCAATCTGATAAAAGTTTTAAAATATGATGATAAGCACACTGTTTAAATTTGGTATTGATAGATTAATAAATAAAAAAGCCTTAGCAAATTGAAATTGAATCCAATATGGCTGCCGTTTCCATGGTAACCAATTGTCACGAGGGGGATTAATATTGTTTGAAATATAAGATATCCTGGACACAAAGTTGTATCAGGTGATACCAGGATAGTGTCAGATAAGAGACTGGTCTTATAAGCAATAACCCCTTCTCTGAAAAGAGTAAGGGTGTATGGACATCAAAGGTCAGATCAAGCTGTATAAGTTCCTAGGTATGATGATAGTGTATTATCCTAGGTTCCTAAATGCTCCTCTCAAGATCTTCCTCTGTTAATAATGTTAAGCTCTGCTAGGGGTATTAAACTAAACTATTAACCAACAAGAACTGTAACTTAACTTAAATGATCCATGTAAGTCTGTTGGTAAAATTTACAATTTATTTTGTACACGTTTTCTTTTCTTTGTAAAAATCTTTCACTGAACTCAAAATTTGATTACAACATAAAATTATTAAATCACTTGTAAAATGTTCACACATATCTACAGTCTTTAAAATTTATATTGATAGTTCTTCTTTCTTGGCTGAACTCAATCTGGTTGTAGACTGTCTGTTTTTTTGGATTAATAATAGTTCTTCAGTTACTGAATTACAGTCAATTACTGAATCTGAATGTGCCTATCTAGATGCACTGAATTGTCATCATTATCTACTGTCTTAGATGACTTAGTTATTGTGGTCTATCTGGTTCTACACTGGACAGTAGCCTTGTATGGCTACTTATCTGTACTTTTTGTTTTTGTAGGCTGTCACACTTCTGTTCTGGAAAGAAACGATCAACTGTGTTTCCTCCAGGCAGTAGGTACTGGGTGGCTGTCCCTCTAGATTTAAAAGGCGCTCGCACCACTAGTTCCTTCAGTTGTGGCTGGCTCTTTAAAGGTGTACTGTTATTACAGGATGTAACCTGAAACACAAATTGTTAACCACTGTATTGTCTATCTCTATCTCTCTATCCCAGATGTTGGTGAGAAGAGACAATTTCAGACAGGGCGCAGGTAGACGCATAGGGCATAATAGACCAGTAATAACACAATTTATTTCATCGTGAATACCATCCTTCTCCATTTCCTTGGTTACAGCTATCAGTCTATGATTCGCCTCCATACAGTTATTAGGTTTTGTGGAAAATACTATGTGATATCTTAAACAATACAGTAATGCAATTCCTTTCATCCTTTCCTTTGTTCCTGGTGTGTGTCCCATTCCTTCAAGAAATAATTCTTTAAATGCTTTTCTAAAACTATGAACACACTTTCCGCTGCCATTCTCAATTTATCTGAATATACACAGGCTTGGTTTTGCCTCCAAAAATTACACAGTGGTTTAAAACACATCTACACACTTCCTAACGCACAATTTGATTAATTAATTAGAAATATATATATATATATATATATATATATATATATATATATATATATATATATATATATATATATATATATATATATATATATATATATATATATTTATACATTCTTTCTTACCCTCAAGTACATACAGTCGAGCTGTTAATGGTCATACAGTCTGCTCTCAGATGCAGAAGGCAAAGGAAGTCCCGCTGACAGACTGTCGCTCTTACTGTAGTTTTTGAAAATTTATGGCCTCCTTCCAAACGAGAGCAATGCTTTATATAGGTCATGGCCGGACGACACGGAAAGCAGTAATGCTAAAGTGTGTTGCATACTCAAATACCTGCATACCTTTGTCGAGATGCGCATGTATCGAAAACTAGGAATTTAAATAGTTTCCTTAGTTGCGGACCGATTTCCTTCATCTTTGGCTTAAAATACGCCCTGAATTATTCTTTATCTTTCTAGATAATTGTCATTTTCTTACATAAGTGCATCTTTTCATAGGCGTAGCCTAAACAGCAAAATTTTCGACTTGCCTAATGTCTCGATACATTCCACTCGAGATTTCCCCATTCGTATAATGCTATTCGTGGAAGTCTTTACACCTACTTATCAAGGAACATTATTAAATTACTGACCTCTTCCATGTGGTACTTCGCTCATAGTCCTATGATTTAATTCCATCCCCAACTGGGTTACACAGATTTGAGACTGGCCATTGTTAATGCCTAATACTATTGTAAACAAACGAATAAGGACGATATTTCATTGGTCCGTCTAGCATACACTGTTATAAAGTATGGCGTACCGTTGTGGTATGAATGACGTGTTGTGAATCAGAATTCACGACACCAATGATACAACACCTCGAAACTCTTCATTATGCGTATCTGCGATTGATGTAGGTTACGTCTGTGCATTTTCATTGAAATTCTACGATGAATAACGAAAGTAGCGTTTTACTGTAGCTTCGCCTCATATAATCGCGCAGTTCCCGAGGGTCTGTGAGCGGACAAAGCAAGACTAGGATTACCGTAGAGGAGACAAAGAAATAAAAGGCTAGTGGTATGAGCTTGTGCACGGGGCTGGCAACCTGATCATGTAAAATAAATTGCTGCAGAAACCACCATTGCAAGTGCACATAAATGCTTTGATGCAAACTTTCTGCAATGGCGCCAGCTGCGGTAGTGGCTCATGCTCCATAAGAAGCGAAAAGAGAAATTAAGAAAACAAAATTAATATATATATATATATATATATATATATATATATATATATATATATATATATATATATATATATATATATATATATATATATATATATATATATATATATATATATATATAGTGTAAAAGCCCGTCAAAAGACGGGAATTAAATTCAATAAGCACCAATACCTACCGGCAATTTTACTCATTCAAAAGTATTTTTAAAAAACCTCTGTGCATCACCACAGTACACGAACTACGTAGCAGCAGCGAGGATCCCAATGTGTGTATACAGGATCACACATTCTATAAATATTTTTGTGCACACCGTCATTTGCGCATTCTTCTTTTGAAAGTGTTACTACTCGTATTTTCGGGAGAGTACGTATAAGGGAAACAATACAATTAATGTCTAACTTTCAAACAAAGTTGCATCATTTAGCGTTACTTTTTCTCTTTTTTCTTTGATCCTTAGCCGCCGACCGTCAAAGCAGTCAGTGGCCATCACGCCTAGTGGCGTCTTGTAGCGCAACAAATAATTGATTCCACTTTGCTCGGTCGGCGGCCATCCTTCGTACAGTGCCCCAACTCTGGTTTTCTGCCGTGAACTGTTTTAGTTTACCCGTCTCATTCATTGTCCTGACATTCCAAAATCCTATTCTTGTATCATGTTTTGCGGTCAGGACGTCCGTTCTCATGTCAGTGGCTTCCTTTCGGCTTTCACCACTGACAGTCATACGAGCCTCAGACTCCGGATGTTCGTCCCGCAGCAAAGTTTGTTTATTCGTTGTTGTTTCCGTAACTTCAAGTTTTTTTTACATAGACAGGGGTGTCAGCCCTATGCTAAAACCCCCAACTTGGAGGACCAGGGTGTCTGCTTTAGTCTGACCCCTGCCCGCGCAAACCTGTCCAGCTTGGTAGAACTTTCCAGGAGTAAAACTCCCGCTGGCATAGCTCTGGGGGTAATCAGGGTACGCAAGCCGCCATATCTCGACAAGGTATTGACACCGGTGACGGCAGCCTTAGCGTTACGCACTAACAGAAAAAGCTGGGATTTTACATATAGGATATATACACACACACACACACACACACACACACACACACACACACACACACACACATATGTTGCGTGATAAATTCTCGCAACATCATTTTATTACAATATCTATTTTATAACGCAAGGGCAACAACTGCTTGAAATTTATAGTTACTTTTCTCGGTAAGCATTTGTCTTCTCGCGTTGGTATTGAATGCAGTTGAGTTTTTGAGCTGTGGTCATTTTTCGCGCCGGACTGCGCATGACTGGTCTTGCTTTTTGGTCGATCGGTTTCCGCCCACCACTAGTGGAGTGAGCGATTTGAATGGCGAAAGAGATGCCTCGTTGAAGAGGGGATCTCCGCTATTTTTTGTTCTGTCAGGAATGTGAGAGTCCTCTTATGGATATTTCGTTTATTCGAGATAATACCTCTAGTGTATTTGCACATGCCGGGAGGCATAATATTTCTGTGTATTTCCGGAAGGCAAGGTAAATTAACATTTTCATTAACTCTATCAATTTTTGGTCGTGAACGATTTCTGGTTCATAGCCTGTCTTCGAAAGTCGTCGTCACGAGATGTTTTCCTAGCTCACATGTCGCTGTATTGTGCTGCATCGGTTGATGCAGGTCCCAAGGACTATTACTTGCTACTTGGTTACCTGAACTAGGTTTGAAAAACCTTTATTATCTAGAGGATATTTTTTGAGGACATTATTTATACTTCGGCAGACGTGTCTGTCTTGCTGAAGTCAGATTACGGAGAGTGAACTGATTTCATACATCTGGTTATCTCCTGGCTGTTATAGAAAAGGATGGAGTTTTTCACCTGACTACATTTACAGCACTATGAAATATAACATGCATCTGACTCATCATTGTAATGCTGTCTACCGTCTATTGCTGTATTGAATGTTGCTGTGATAATGACTGTTTGATGTGTCTACATATTCGCGTAACCATTTTGTCACTGTGGCGTCCACAATAAATAATGAAGAAAAACGTCAACGGCTGTTTCAAGAATCATTGACTTTATACGTCGTGAGTTTACTGACGTCCTATGTGGATTGCCCTGTTATTTTTGTATGAACATTGTTTTGACTGAACACATCTGCACACTACACAAAACCAGACATGCGGATACCATCCATCATCATATGGCATCACGCATCATTTGGTGGCCATAAGCTGGTTTGATTCTGGTACCAGCAAACACGGGGTCCCTTACCCACTTCATTTTCAACAAGAATTTATCAGCATCCATCAAGAAATTAACATTCTTCAAGACAGTCAACATCTTCAAAATTTTCAAAGTACTCGGCGTTGCCCGGTAAAAGTCAAAATTTCAACTTTTTGACGGAAACAAGAATTTGACAGTACCCGGCGTTGTTACATGTTGCCGGATAACTCGGACTGCTGTTATCTTTTACGCAAGTCAAGCAAGTTGCTGCTGTCAAGGTTCCAGTGCTGTCGTTTTTGTGAAGGTCAAGTGCCGGTTGAAACGGGTTGTTTTCTGAAGAAGGCCAAGTACCGATTTCCATCAACTTACTTTTGGATTAGAAGGTCAAGTGCCGAAACAACTCAACACACAGTATTTCAGAAGCTCTTGTACCATCGTGTTAGCAGTGGAAGCAGTTCAGATGTGCCATCATCGTTGGAGCTTCGCTCTTTAGGACGTTGATTGACATCCGTTTTTTCTGCTGTTCGACGATTGGAAGCCTATAAGTTAAGTGGCCTGTTTGTATGTAAACTGTGCCCTTATACTTCTGCTGAGTCTTCTGTGTATCATCTCATTCTATATGTTATATGTCTATATGTTATTTGTATATTTATATGTTTATATTTCAGCGGGTTCTCGGTTGGGTGGTGTCTCCGTTAGATTATGCCACGTCATAGAGGTCGTCTATTGTGAGCGTTTTCTGTAGGGTTTGCAAATTTCCGATACTGGAATTTGCTAAGCGACTTCTGTTGCTATTTATGTTAGCTGTGATGACATGTTTTAATATTGTTTTCGTTATTATTTCGCATTCTTTAGTTTTGTTTTGATTTGTTTGTATTTGTTAGCCTACTCTTGTCTATAATTTAGTTTCATACAACATTTTTGTTTATACACTGTGGTGTCATGTATTTTGTTTTAATTCTATCGTAGATATCGTCACATTTTTTGTGATATTTCATTAATTTCTGCTTTATTTTTAGTTGATTTCTGCGAACGTTTTTGTATTGTTGCTGATCTTTGTTATTGTTTACATTGTTATTGTTTACATTGTTTGCATTGTTTACATTTTCAATGTTTACATTCTGCATGTGTTTACATAGTCATTGTTTACAGTTATAGTAATTAGTTAATGGGCTATGCTAATGCACTGTTACTACTACACTGATGATAAATGAATGATGAATAGTGTCGTGCACTATTGAATGAGAAGTGCACTTATGATCAAGAATTGATTGGTGATATTTCATATACAAGTTCTTTGATTGGAGACTTGTTTCCCACAGAGACTGGGATAATATAAGGTGATGTGAATATACAAGTGCTTAATTAAGACTTGTTACACTTAGGTTTGAAATAAATTAGTTAATTATTTCAGGTTTTGGACTCATATGTTAGACAACATGTCTACATTTGAGCACTTTATTGAGCAGGGTAAATTGCTTGGGAAGACTGGTGATAAGTTAGAAGAATTTGCAACTGCTCGATATGATAAAGCAATGGAAGCTGAACAAAAGAAACTGCAGATGGAAGCTGAACAAAAGAAACTGCAGATGCAGGTGGATGAAAAAAGATTCCAAATGGAAATGGAAAAACAAAAAAGGGAATCAGAAGCTGAGGAAAGAAAACTCCAGCTAGAGGCTGAAAATAAAAGACTTGAAAAAGAGGCTGAAAATAAAAGACTTGAAAAAGAGGCTGAAAATAAAAGACTTGAAAAAGAGGCTGAAAATAAAAGACTTGAAAAAGAAGCTGAAAGACTTCAAATAGAGGCTCAGGCTGAGGAGAGAAGATTACAGAGAGAATCTGATGAGAGGAAAGAGAAAGCAAAAATGGAACATGAAGAAAAGGTCTTAGCTTTAGAGTTGGAAAAATTGAAATTGATGAACATGAGTAATGGTAATGATTCAAACAAGGGTTCATCTTCTGGTAAGGCTAATAATGATACTTTTAAGATTAAGTTGCCAACTTTTAGTCCTTCCAGTGATGACATAATGTTCTATCTGGACAGATTTGAACAAGCATGTACAGCTCATAACATAGACAAAGCAAAATATGTTTATCAGTTATCAGGGATACTGACAGGTAAAGCTCTAAGTATATTAAATATGGTGGATGAACCTGACAAGAACAATTATGAGGTTGTCAGGGCCGCTCTGTTAAAGAAATATCAGCTTAACGAAGACGGCTATCGTCTACAATTTAAAAACATGTTACCTGAAAATGGAGTTGAATTCTCCGAGTTTATTGCAAGAATACGCATTACTTTCTCACGATGGGTTGAACTATCTAAGACGGAAAAAACTTATGAAGGACTTATGGACTTAATACTTAGAGACAAAGTCATGTCGTCTGTCAATGAGTCTTTCCTTGCTTTCCTTCATGAACGTAAACCTAAAACAATAAAAGAAATGGAAGATTTCTGTTGCCAATACGTAACTGCACACCCACACATAACCATGGGTAACTCTAAGGTGAAAGAAGGTTTACCAGTTGCTTCGGCAGCTCCGTATGGTCAAAACTTTGCTCGTAGATTCCAACAAAATTTTGATAGAAAGAGCAGCGGTAATTTCTGTCAAAATCATGGAAACCAATTTCATGGTGATTCTTCTTCGAAGAATTGGAGACAACCTGATAGTGGTCGTTACTATCATCCTAATAATTATAAGCATTTCAAAAGAGGATATGGTAATAGAGGTTATTCCTGCCGAAGACCTCAGAACCAAACAAATAGATGTTCGCATCAATGTGAACATGATAGTAATCGTGGAAACTGGAATTCGAACCAGGATAACAATTACAATAGAGACAATAATAACTGCAGAGATAATAATAACTCTGATAACTTCAGAGGTAATAATAGTCGGGGTAGATCTCAACACAAAAAAAAGAGATATCAGCAGGCTAATGCTGTACAACAGGAAACTGAGGGAGCCTGTAATCATGTTGTTGATAATAAAAACTTTGACGCTGTCACTGGTTCTGCTTTTGACTTTGAGAGAGCAAACAAATGCCCCCAATGCAGTACTTTATTCGAACCGGGTACCATAACTACTTTGAGTTGTGGTCACCCACTTCCCGCTCTTCCTGCTGCTGTTGCGCATGACGGGAGGGGTTCTTTAATTCTACATAAGGGTCTTGTTAATGATACTCCGGTCTCACTACTTTTCGATTCCGGATGCACCACTATTGGTGTTAGACAATCGCTTGTAGATCCATCTTGTGCTACAGGAAGGGTTATTAAATGTGTCACATTTGGCGGCACTCTAGAAAAATATCCTACTGCTGTAATTCGCATTGCCACTCCTTTCTTTACTGGAGATGTGCATGCTTGTCTCTTACCTAATCCTATTGCGGACCTTATTATTGGTCGTATTCACGGAGTTAGGGAGTGTACCCCACAGCAGATTGCTGCTTGGGAAGATAATAACATGCAAGCTACAAATGCAGTAGTTACAAGAGCACAAGCTCTACAAACACCCGAAACTTCACTGAATAGTGATAATGAAGTTGATAGCCAAGATAGTCACTTAGTAATCACTCGTGACTCTTTCATAAAATTGCAAGAAGAAGATCCTTCTTTAAAAAAATTCTTCGTTCTTGCGAAGAAAGGTGATCCGAATCAGGATACAAATAGAAAATCTTGGATTGCAATGAGAAACGGCGTACTTGTACGTATGGTACAAGATTCGACTACGTCGGCACATTCGCAAATTCTTGTTCCCAAGAGCATGAGAGTGCAAATATTACAACATGCTCATGACTCGCAATGTGCTGGACATATGGGTTTTTCCCGTACGAAGTCGAGAGTCCTTGCGGCTTTCTTTTGGCCTTTTGTCAATAAGGACATTCGTATTTACTGCCGATCATGCAAGGTATGTCAGGAGGTCAAATCTAGAGGACCACGACATGCTGCGCCTATCCAGGCTGCTGACATTCCTATTCGGCCGTTCCAGAAAATGGCCATAGATATTATTGGCCCTTTTAAGGTCAAGTCGGCCAGAGGACATCAGTTTATCCTTACATGTGTCGATATGTGCACACGTTGGCCAGAGGCTATTCCTCTTAAGAGCATATCTACTACAGATATCGCAGATGCTCTTTGGTTGATATTTTCTCGCTTGGGGTTCCCCAGAGAAATATTGTCAGACCATGGCACTCAACTCATATCTGACACTATGTCACAGGTAATGTCTACCTTACATATTGAACGATCTCTCAGTAGTATCTACCATCCTATGTCTAATGGGTTAGTTGAGCGTCTGAATAGAACGCTCAAGACTTTGCTTGGTAAGATAACTGAAGATCATCCTCAAGATTGGGACAGGGTTTTACCCGCGGCTCTCTTTGCCTATAGAGAAGTCCCTAATGAACACACAGGATTTTCTCCCTTCGAACTTGTCTTTGGCGCGCGTCCACGCGGCCCTATGTCTTTATTACACGATCTCATCACTGCCGATGATATTAGCGATGAAACTCAATCCTCATATGAGTATGTCATTGCTCTTAGACAAAAGATCATTGAGGCATGTAAGCTAGCAACTGCTTCATCAGAAATTGCTAAAGAGAAGGCAAGACAGTTTGCTAACAAGAATAGATGTCTACGACAACTTTGTCCAGGTGACAAAGCATTCGTCCTACTCCCCAGTAGGGAAAATAGACTTCTTATTGCATGGAAAGGTCCGTATGCAATAGTCTCTCGGATTTCCGATGTTGACTATGTGGTAGATATTGATGGAAAGCATAAAACTTTCCACATAAACATGCTTTCGGAATTTCACGAACGTCCGGACTATTTGCTGCCTATTTTCCAGGCAACGGATGATGCTCCTGCACCTCACGGTCATTATTCATCCCTGTCTGTCATACAGGATGAGGAAGCTACCTTCTCTGATGTCAATCTTCCCCTTCCAGTGGTTCCATTACATTCCACGGAATCTTGGAAAAACGTTTCTGTTTCTCCTAATCTTTCTGGTGACGAACATCGACAAGTCTCGTCGATGTTACAAACATTTCAGGATGTTCTCACTGACATTCCTGGACACACAGATGTCATAGAACATGACATAATTCTTACCGACAATAATCCAATTAGGGTTAGGCCGTATCCTATTCCTATACACTTTCAGTCGCAAGTGGAAAAGGAATTGGATGAAATGATTCAATTAAATATAATTGAACCATCGACTTCACCATATTCTTCTTCCATGGTTATTGTCCGGAAGAAGGATAAGAACATACGAATTTGTGTTGATTATCGCAAATTGAATCAGGTCACAAAGTTCGATGCTGAACCGATGCCTTTGTTAGAAGATCTACTGATTAGACTTTCTAATTCTAGATTCTTCACTAAACTTGACTTGTCTAAAGGTTATTGGCAAGTGCCTTTAGCAGAGCATGCCAAACCTCTTACTGCTTTTTCTACACCTAGGGGTCTATTTCAATGGAATGTTATGCCTTTTGGTCTCATGAACGCCCCTGCCACTTTCGTTCGCATGATGCGTCGAATTCTGTCACATCGTTCGGATGTCATCGCATACTTAGATGACATCTGTCTCTTCAGTGATACCTGGGAAGATCACTATTTAGGGTTATATGACTTACTGTCCACTCTACGTGAGAATAATTTGACAGCAAAACCTTCTAAAGCTTTTGTTGGTTTTGGTGAAATCTCTTTCCTGGGTCATCGTGTTGGTCATGGTCTCTTGAAGACAGAAGACCACAATACTTCCAAAATACTGAACATCTCTGTTCCTAAAACGAAGAAACAAGTTAGGAGTCTCTTAGGTTTAATTCAATTTTATGGGAGATTTATTCCAAATTTATCTTCGATCATGGCACCTCTCTCAACATTGTTGAAGAAAGGTTCGCCTAATCTGGTCCGTTGGTCTGAAGAATGCCAATCTTCACTAGACCAAATCAAGAATATATTTTCTTCTCCTCCCATCCTAAGATTACCTACTCTTGATAGGACTTTTGTTCTTCGAAGTGATGCTTCATCCACTGGGATTGGAGCAGCACTGATGCAAGAATATGCAAATACTCTGCATCCTGTTATGTACATTTCTAGAAAACTAAATGCGGCAGAGAGGAACTACTCGGTTTTAGACCGTGAGTTGTTAGCGATGGTTTGGTCAATTCTAAAGCTACAAAGATTCCTCCTGGGCGCACATTTCATTCTAGAGACTGATCAGAAAGCTCTTACAGCTATTCAGACTAAGAATTTGAAGAGTTCGAGATCCACTCGATATGCTATAGCTCTTCAACCTTTTCACTTCACGGTACGAGCTATCCGTGGTGCGGATAATGTGATGGCTGACATTTTGTCTAGATGCCCACATGACTCTAACTAATACTTCTGTCCTATATTCCTATATATTACAGAGTCATAACACACCTATATTACTACAATAGATTAGCACATCTGTACTCACTTTATATGTACACACTATCGTGCTTTGTTGTCATCTTCTTCTGTTCGTTTTTAAGATGATAGAGGAGGACTGAGTAGTTAATATAAGGGCCGTTAGTTTACTAAACAGCCACAATTATTAATAATGTATTGTACCTTATGAAGCATATTAGTTATTAATTAGCATTATATTGCTTGTACTTTCTCAGAATGTCATTGTTGAGCTGAGGACTTACCTTACTAGTATCAAGCATGACGAGTTCTAGATTGTGTACTTACCCTCGGAATACCAGAGCATATGTCCTGGATCGTCATGTAGTTTAACTTTACTATGTACTTATGTCATTACATGTCAAAGAATGTACTATTTAAATTTTCCTATCAGATTTGTACATCCATTTTTAAAGACAATATTAGAGTATGCTGTTTAATGATGATTATGGTAACTTGCATACGTATATTGTGTTTACATGCTAACGTGATGTGTGTTGGTGACACCTCCCCGATGTGAATATTTTTTTGAGACATATTTATTTTTTCTGTTGAGGTATATCCTCACCAGACACTCTATATTTAGCCTCATGTTAGGCAATTTAATTAATTATCAGCGCATAATTCGTGCGTTTTGAGCCGCTTATCGCATGCTCTTTGATATTTAAAAAAAAAAAAAAATATGTTCCACATTTTTTTTTTATCGGGAGGAGGTGGTGATATGTTGCGTGATAAATTCTCGCAACATCGTTTTATTTCAATATCTATTTTATAACGCAAGGGCAACAACTGCTTGAAATTTATAGTTACTTTTCTCGGTAAGCATTTGTCTTCTCGCGTTGGTATCGAATGCAGTTAAGTTTGAGCTGTGGTCATTTTGCGCTGGACTGCGCATGACTTGTCTTGCTTTTTGGTCGATCGGTTTCCGCCCACCACTAGTGGAGTGAGCGATTTGAATGGCGAAAGAGATGCCTCGTTGAAGAGGGGATCTCCGCTATTTTTTTGTTCTGTCAGGAATGTGAGAGTCCTCTTATGGATATTTCGTTTATTCGAGATAATACCTCTAGTGTATTTGCACATGCCGGGAGGCATAATATTTCTGTGTATTTCCGGAAGGCAAGGTAAATTAACATTTTCATTAACTCTATCGATTTTTGGTCGTGAACGATTTCTGGTTCATAGCCTGTCTTCGAAAGTCGTCGTCACGAGATGTTTTCCTAGCTCACATGTCGCTGTATTGTGCTGCATCGGTTGATGCAGGTCCCAAGGACTATTACTTGCTACTTTGTTAAATGAACTAGGTTTGAAAAACCTTTATTATCTAGAGGATATTTTTGAGGACATTATTTATACTTCGGCAGACGTGTCTGTCTTGCTGAAGTCAGATTACGGAGAGTGAACTGATTTCATACATCTGGTTATCTCCTGGCTGTTATAGAAAGGGATGGAGTTTTTCACCTGACTACATTTACAGCACTTTGAAATATAACATGCATCTGACTCATCATTGTAATGCTGTCTACCGTCTATTGCTGTATTGAATGTTGCTGTGATAATGACTGTTTGATGTGTCTACATATTCGCGTAACCATTTTGTCACTGTGGCGTCCACAATAAATAATGAAGAAAAACGTCAACGGCTGTTTCAAGAATCATTGACTTTATACGTCGTGAGTTTACTGACGTCCTATGTGGATTGCCCTGTTATTTTTGTATGAACATTGTTTTGACTGAACACATCTGCACACCACACAAAACCAGACATGCGGATACCATCCATCATCATATGGCATCACGTATCACTCAGATTACTACTACACAACTGACACACATAGGATACTATTAATAATATATGTCACTACAAGATTCATATTGATAAATTCTGTACATATAACTTGTAATTAAAATTGATTTTTTTTTTTGGTTTTTTTGTAAATATGATATCAGGACACAATCTACAATTGTGACAGCAGCTGAATACAGATGATTACCCTCCCCCCCTCTCCCAAACAGTTTATCAGTGACTCCTTTAAGATATCCTTGTAGAGTGTTTTATGTATGTGAGTGTCAAAGTGTTGTTAAGTGTGGTGGAATAAATTAAATTGTTTATCTGTCTGTTGTTGTTATGACTTACACTTCATCATACACATACCCTAGACATACAACGTAGTCATCACACTATTCCAGAATAATTCTGACTGAGGTATACATATGTGGCAGCAAGTAAGGTTATCTATAATACACTACTCTTATTAGATATAGATACCTTCACAGCTGATCTCAGTCAGTACACTAAGTCCCCTATAAATATTTATAACATCCCACTTTACCACACTCTACATGTCATTTAGGTTGGGTTACTCATGTCCAGTAACAGATATATTTTAATTCGTCCGTCGTTCGACCTAATTACTTTTACTTCAAATATCTAAGACGGTCGTCTGCAATGAAATGACAACAGTAGTGATAGTACCGTCTGTAATACATGTAGCAGAAACAACACACTATACACAGCCCTACCAAAAAAATAAAAAAATTTTTGGTGCCAAACATTTTACTCTTGACTGTACATAAATGAGGCCTGCTCAATCCAAATATCACATTTACTTGTCTGTAGCAGCTCTAGTTTTTGAGATACAGACATTTTTGTATTTCATTAATACAGGGTGACCCAAAAAAAAACACGGGCCCGTTTTTTGGGTCACCCTGTATTGTTACAATATTTTCTATATAAAGCTATGTAAAAAAAAAACTATTGCTCTCTAGTCCTTTACAAAAGAAAACTGCTTGTTTACTCTCAGTTTCAGTTTTCCAAGAATCTTCCCAGAATTGCCTTTTTTAGATTTTAAGCCACTGCATGCATGTTAGTATGCTACTTATTTTATTACACTTCTAACAGAGAATGGCATCATCTTCAAGAAGAGCATGTTTTCTTTCACCGCATTTATTTTGTTATATTTGTGGAGAGTACACTTTCAAAGAAGAACATAGGAAGCATATTACTGTTTTTGTGAAAAAGGCATACTTTGCTTACTTTTAAGTAAAACTAGGTGACCAGGACAAGTCTTGGGCTCCATATTGTTTGCAAAACATGTGTTGAACACCCGCGACAGTGGACTTGTGGGAAAAGAAAATGTTTAAAATTTGGAATTCCAATGGTTTGGAGAGATCCCAAGAACCACTATGATGACTGTTATTTCTGTGTTGTGAATATTAAGGGAATTAATGGAAAAAAAATCACAAAAAGTGGAAATATCCAGATTTAGATTCTGCTAGGCGACCTGTTCCACGCGGAGATGACATACCAATTCCAACTTTCAGTCAGATTTCGGATTCCCTGCTAGAAGATGAGACAGCAGTGGCATGTGGAACGACAAGTGACAGTGATAGTGATTTCGAAGATGATTTTTCAGATGCTCAACGCTTCGACCAGCTTGAACTAAATGATCTAATCCGAGATCTATATCTCTCCAAGGAATCTTCAGAATTTTTGGCTTCAAGATTGAAAGAAAAAAAATTACTGACTGCTGAAACAAAGGTTACATTTTATCGCAGCATAGAGCAAGGTTTTATTTCATTCTTTTGTAAAGAAAACAACCTTGAGTTTTGTACTAATGTAGGAGGTCTTGTTAACAAAATGGGTGCAAGTTATACACCAGATGAGTGGCGACTTTTCATTGACAGCTCTAAAAGAAGTTTGAAGTGTGTTCTCTTACACAATGGTAACAAATATGGCTCAATTCCAATTGTTCATTCTACTACAATGAAGGAGGAGTATGCTACAATAAGCACAGTTCTGGAAAAATTGAAGTATTTAGAACATAACTGGATGGTTTGTGTAGATCTTAAAATGATGAACTTCTTGCATGGCCAGCAAATGGGATTCACCAAATATCCATGCTTTATATTTTTGTGGGATAGCAGGGCAAAAGATATGCATTGGACAAAGAAACAGTGGCCGTTGAGGGATGAATTTAAAGTTGGAGAAAAAATATTGTCAATAAGCCTCTCATTGATCGAAAAAGAGTTCTACTGCCACCATTACATGTAAAGCTTGGCTTGATGAAGCAAATTGTTAAGGCACTGAACAAAGATGGTACCTGTTTTAATTACTTATGCAGAAAGTTTCCAGAATTGAGCATAGACAAACTTAAAGCTGGAATTTTTGATGGACCTCAAATTAGAAAGTTAATAGACGATCCAAATTTTATTGATTCCATGAACAAAACAGAGTCCACAGCCTGGTCATCATTTGTTTTAGTTGCGCAAAACTTTTTGGGTAACTTTAAAGCAGACAATTATTCTGAATTAGTTGGAAACATGCTGTTGAGTTTTTGTGAACTTGGATGCAACATGAGCATAGAATTGCACTACCTCCATAACCATTTACATTTATTTCCGGAGAATCTTGACGACTTTAGTGGGGAGCAAGGTGAAAGATTTCACCAAGATATAAAAACGATGGAAGAGAGATACCAGGGACTTTGGGATGCCCACATGATGGCAGATTACAGTTGGACCCTTAAGCGTGACTGTCCGGGCATAACACATTCCAGGAAGTCCTCGAAAAGATCCTTTTTGCGTGTTGACTAAACAAGTGCTAGTGATAAAGTTTTATTACATTTTTGGTAATATATGCACAGTAATTACATATAATATGAATGCAGACTAAAGTCAAAATGCCACTACTAGCACCTAACTCTAAGATTGTACATAACAATTGCCCTACTAATACGGTCATTCCTGGTTATCTCAAAAACTAGAGCTGATAAACAAAAATCTGATTACATTTTTGGAATCAGCAACCCAAAGTTACCCAAGAACAGCTATAAAATTTAAGGCACCAAAATGTGTGTATACCAGTGTTATATATATCTGATGACTTTATATATCAGGGTGTTTCAAAATGATGTATACACGCTTTGAACGCTGATGACTTTATATATCAGGGTGTTTCAAAATGATGTATACACGCTTTGAACGCTGATGACTTTATATATCAGGGTGTTTCAAAATGATGTATATACGCTTTGAACGCTGATGACTTTATATATCAGGGTGTGTCAAAATGATGTATACACGCTTTGAACGCTGATAACTCAAGTATCATTTGACATAGAATTGTGACTGTTTCACATTTAAGGTCACAAATGTTCAGTCTCGACGACTTGCAACAATGCATTGTTCACAGCGATAACAACTGTCTGCCATTTTGTATTGTTTCCAAATGAACTGTGGGATCATGCAGTTTTAATTTGATGTTTCATGTCCCTCACTGTGCGTGTTTTGAGATGAGCACAACCTTCTTTAAAAAAAAAAAAAATACTTCACGAGTAATAATTTAATGGCCTTATTTATTTGTATCTGTTGGAATTTGGCATCGAACTTAAGGCTAGCAGAGAAGGACGTAAGAGAGACCACTACTTGTAATGGTGCTATTTATGAGTTTACTGTACTAAAAGATTTACGTTCTTTCTTCTGCTTTCAGACGTTTGGATAGAAACCAGCTCAGGTCGATTCCGGATTTATTGTTTGCCTCAATGACCAAATTGGAAAGACTGTAAGTACATACACGTCCATTTTCTATCCTTGTCTCGAATGCACGTTCACTTCTGTGGCCATGTAATCGTA
Source organism: Oreohelix idahoensis (assembly GCA_024509875.1). Lineage (NCBI taxonomy): Eukaryota > Metazoa > Mollusca > Gastropoda > Stylommatophora > Oreohelicidae > Oreohelix > Oreohelix idahoensis. Next base: position 60,797 of record JAMPIV010010059.1, on the reverse strand, counting down.
CATGTGACTAACAGATGTTGTTCATTTCAAATAAATTTTAAAAAAAATTTTTTTTTTTTAAATAAAATTATTTTCAATCTGCTAATTTGCATGGTTCCCCTTGTCCCGTGTACTTTGACAAAACGGTTATAATAGTTCTTGTTCATTTATTTTCGGAGAGTTGATTACGGTCTCACAATAATACACTAGCGAGATCCCAGTTTTGGGCTGATGTTTTGATAACATGACATGTTAAAACAACCGAAAATGTTAACGAACTAGGTTTGTTGTTGTTTTACTTTCACAAATGACCAGTTTGGTAATCCATAAGAAGAATGGCCTGGGGAATAAGAACCTCCCAAAGCAGATTACGAGGAGATCCAACTGCAGCGCTGGCCTCATGCATTCATAATCCTGTTTTATCTGACTGAGTGTTCTCTATTTGTCACAGGATGACATTCGACCGTTCGTTTTTTCGTTCCATCCTTTTACAACCTTCCTTTTCGCCCTCACCTACCGGTAATTATCTATTTTATATCATATCGACGGGTGTTTTCTATAAACCTAGAAATAATTTGGCTTGCTCTTTTCTTGGTAATCATATGTCCTCTCATTTCTGCACAAACTGCTGTGGACAGTAATCCGACTTACTTTCACGTTGTTGAATTTATAATTTATAACTAGTTTCCATTAGTGCCTCTGAGAAGCTGCCTAATTCTTTGTTTTTTTTTAATGGTTCCTAGTGAGCTGTTATGGATTACAGGAAATCTGTGAGGAACACTAAATTGGATTTAGCATTATCCCTGTTTTGCATGATGGGTACTGCACCTGTTTCCATGCTTCTGCCTTAGCTTTGAAATTGTTTGAAAACAAGTGTTTGTGAGTGCGCGCGCGTGTGTGTGTGTGTTTTGTGTGTTTTTTTTTAATTTAACGATAGATAAGAGGTCTAGTTTTAATTCTTGTAAGTGATCTTTCTCGAATTTGGTTGTCAAACTAGACAGTGGATCTATCTGTTCTCCGTGAACTAATCAAATTCCCAGATTCCACAATCCACCCGGGACATTTCTTTTGATGGAGCAGTATGAAAATTAAACGGGGGGAGAAATAGTGTAGACACAAATTATTATAATAACAGAATTAGTGGAGAATGTCCACACAGACACATCAAAGTCAGCCATTATGATCACACAAACAAATGACATTCTAACAAAATCTATTAGTTGGTAAACAGCATCAAAGCCCCATCACCACAATTTTCCGCGAATATTACAGTAGTAGAAGAAAGAATAGGACCTCAGCACTTTCAGACATGTCGTAGAAGGCGACTAATATACGGTTGTATTGGTGTTGGCAACCTCATCATGTAAATCAAATTGCCACAAGAACCACTGCTGCAAGAGCATTTGATGGTGCAGGCTTCCTGCAAGGAAACCAGCTACAGTGGTAGCTCCATGCTCTGCGAGGAGCGCAAAAGGAAGAACATGATGTGATGATAGTAACATGCAAATAACAGGACACGCATCAAAAGCGTTACAGACAACCTGGGAGAATTCCGCTGGGGTTACACTTGGAAACTCTCCTATTACCTGAGGTGACCCTAAACTGTAGCTCGGTTATTATCGTCTAGAATATTTCATACCTCGGATTTCAGGCAACTCGGAGAAGCAAAACATTCAGAACTGCCTTCTGCTGTTCTGTTTTTAACTTAGATGAAAGTTAGTAAGGGATTATTCCATTGTGCTTCTTTTATTTCTTCACTGCACTGAGAAGTGTACGTAAATAAAAAGAAATCAAGTCTTTTGCAAAAAATAAAAATCTTATTCTCAGATGACAATGTAGTTCTATTGTATGGCTGTGAGACATGGATAACAACAAAATTATCAAACTATACGTTACACTTTCATAAATTGGTGCTTGATTAGAATAAAAAGATTGAAATGGTATGGCAAGACCACCAATGCGGAACTGATGACAAGAACTAGACAAGTGCTAGTGGAACAAGAGATGAGACAAATACGCTGACGTAGGATACGACTTACGTTAAGGAAAACCTCTTGATAGTATTCCAAGGTAGTCCTTGTTCAAGCAGCCCCAACGTAAGAGGGGTTTAGGAAGACTGAAAAGTACACGGAGAACGTAGCTGGAAAAAGAAGCATGAAGGGGATGAAGAGGCCACAGGAAGGCTTGAGATGAGTTTGTTAAAGGTCTATGCTCCTTAGGGAACAGAACGGTAGGGATGATGGTTGTCCACATTCATCTTGCTTGTTCCTCGAGTCTAGTGCCTTCTACTTTCTATTAACTTTCAGTTCATTCAATCATTTATTTAATATTTGCTAGAATTTGCGTTTAAGAACACAGTTTGTTTGGCTGTAAAGGCGTGGCTTTATCCATTCTGCCAAAAGAACCAAAAGTAGTTCATTCTTTTTTCTACTCATTGTTTTGTTTTTATGTGTTACATATAAGTGGATGATGATAGTGCACCAAAACGACCATCATAGTTTGTTTTTGCATGTATGTAAAATTGTTCCAGTGCCTTTCTTCTTGTCTTTCTTAATCGGAACCTCATCTACCCCCGTAACAGAGTGTAGGGGTGACCCAAATAGCACAAAGGCACTTAAACATGCAATCAAATTGTAAGACAAACAGGTGATTGGCCTGTTGTGTCCAGTTAGTCGTGTACCCTAAAACCATCTAATCGTAAAGAAATATTGATATCTTTATTTATTTATTCTTATTAAAAATCGAATTCATTAATTTACTCAGTTGAAATTGATTTTCATGTTTCAGGGTTGATATATGTCCAATTTAAAGATTGATATAATATTTGTCCGATTTAAGGATTGATATAACATTTGTCCGATTTAAAGATTGATATATCATTTGTCCGATTTAAAGGTTGATATAACATTTGTCCGATTTAAAGATTGATATAACATTTGTCCGATTTAAAGGTTGATATAACATTTGTCCGATTTAAAAGATTGATATAACATTTGTCCGATTTAAAGATTGATATAACATTTGTCCGATTTAAAGGTTGATATAACATTTGTCCGATTTAAAGATTGATATAACATTTGTCCGATTTAAAGATTGATATAACATTTGTCCGATATAAAGGTTGATATAACATTTGTCCGATTTAAAGATTGATATAACATTTGTCCGATTTAAAGGTTGATATAACATTTGTCCGATATAAAGGTTGATATAACATTTGTCCTATTTAAAGATTGATATAACATTTGTCCGATATAAAGGTTGATATAACATTTGTCCGATTTAAAGATTGATATAACATTTGTCCGATTTAAAGGTTGATATAACGGGGAACGCCCAGTGTGGTTCCCGGGGGTCTTTGAAGAGACAAAGAAAGAATAGCACTGCTGCTCATTCAGGCATGTCGTAGAGTGCGACAAATATAAGTTTGTCCATGGGCTGGCAACCCCATCATTAACAACATATAGCCACAGAAATAACTACTATAAGCACAAATGACTGCTTGGTGCTATCTGCCAACCAGGGTGCCAACTACAGTGGTGGCTCGGAGCTTCATACGGAGCGAACAAGGAAAATGACGAGGAGAACAGTAACGTTGATAAACAGTTGTAGTCACGTGGCTACATTGTACGTCTGATCTATTCACTTCTGTATTAACCTGATCCAGTGTTGCCACCCTCAATTTTGAAGAAAAATACCTAGATGGTACCTTAAAAACACTTAGATACACCTAGATTTTGAATTTTCGGCTACTTTTGGGTAATTTGGGCTACTGTTGGCGGTTTATTGAGCTACTTTGGGAGAAAACCCGAAAGTTGATCTATGTGGCGTTCTTCAACTAATGAAGGAAAATGACATCTAGACAGGACCAAAAATCTTAGATCTAGGTGAACCCACCTAGGAATGGCAACGCTGACCTGATCCCCCGACATTGAGAGAAGTCTACAGAAGGGACCACCAGATCCTTGACCTCTTGACATGTTTGTTTCAGTTGTCTCAGACTTCTAAATGTCTCTTCAGCAGCGGCTCACCAACATTTTGTTAGCTTAAGGGCATAGTTGAAAGTTCATGATAGAGTGGCGGACAGTAACTAGTTTAATACAAGCCTTTCTGTTTACTGTGAGTAAACAAATATAGGAACACGAAATTACTCGAAGTCAAGATATATAGAACAAGAAGTCAGCGGCGTGACTACAATGTAAGGGGTCCCCGAGGAAAATAATTAGTGGGGCCTTTCTTGTTTAATGGCTCAACAAATATACGAGGCAAATCTGTATAATATATGTAATTACTTATTTCATCAGATCATCAACACCCTTCAGCTCCCCAAGGAGCATAGGCCGTCAACACACGTCTGCTGGGTTTTCATGTCCTGTGCCATCTGCTCACGATATTTCCATATCTTCTTTATCCATTTGATATCCGTCTTCATAAATTATGACCTGTGTTATTTAAAACAGAAACAAGGGAAATTAAAGAGAGAAATATATATATATATATATATATATATATATATATATATATATATATATATATATATATATATATATATATATATATATATATATGGGAGGGTTTTCCCCCTACTTTCCGGGGCCCACTCGGTGCTGGGGCCTCGGGATGTGCCCGGTTCTCTTTAGCGATTGTTACGCCACTGCAAGAAGTCCACCTCTCTTGGAAAATATCTGGACTGAACATAACAGACCGTCGTCTATGGAGAACAATGCCGAACCTTCACGTGCTTTGGTCCCGCAGGTCCTGAATGAATGAATGGGTATATGCCTATTAGAAACCACATGGCCACTCAGCCGCAGACAATAACTAAGTCTTGGCTGGCGCCAGGTTAGAATACCCGGTTCTATAATTACGCGAGGGCGCCTAAACTCTTACTCGACCAGAGATCTTTCTGATATCTTCACTGTCTGGAAGACATTTTTGGATGAGTTCCTAGTGAAAATGGGTAAAAGCGGGGAGCGGATTGCTTTGGCATATCATATTAATGTCAATTAATGTATTAGTCAATTTCAGAATGCAAGAAGAACAAATAAGGACAGAACAGGCAAGTGTAGAGTACAATGGATGATAGATGTATTCATATAAACATGTTCAAGCGTACGTTTACAGTAAAGTAATATGGTGATAATTCATATTACCAGACCATGGATTCATTTGTATTTGTAAGTGCGCACTAATATAACCACCGGGCTTTGTGTCTATGTTAAACTGGGCGCGCCTCACCCAAACGAGGCAGAATTCCTTTAAAAATTATTGTGTTGTAGACTGCAGTGAGTCTAAATAAGTGTTGTTGTTGTTTTTTTTAAAAGCAGTTTTGTCTTGTCTTGGCGATGGGCGCGCGCCTCGTTCAACCTAGATACAAGGTCGACGGTTAACCTAACAGATATCTGTTTAACCTTCTGTTATTTTAACAACTTTCTAACTGTTGTACTAGTACGCTCTGCTAAAAGCAGTGTTCCACAAAATGAATGTTTGTTATGCATTAACTCTTTGTCAGTGGAAGTAAAAAAAAAACCAGTGTTATACAGAATCAATCCGTCAGTGTCTTACAGAGCCAACTCTAACATACTGAGGTGAGTAATGGACATATTGTAAACATCTTCGTCTCACAGATCTGTCTTACGGTGAAGACGCCATTGGTGCATCCATTTACTTTTACACAGCCAAACTGTGCGTTACGTAACTACGGGCTTTAATCACTACTCACGTATCTTGACAAACGGGTCAAATATAATTGAATTAATTTTATAATGTGCCCCGTGTAGTTCTCGGGGGTCTCTAATCAGACAAATAAAGAATAGGACTACTGATCCATTAACCAATTGGTACTAGGAGACTAACATGAGGTTGTATATGAGGCTGGCAACCTCACCATGGAAAACAAATTGCTACAGAAACTACAGCTATTTAGCGTGTGAATGTCTGATGCTGGCTTCCTGCGCCCTTAGAACCTAATAGGGGAGTGATGATGATGAATTTTTAGATATTTATTAATAAACCCCAGCCTCTTTTATTATGTTTATTTCCAGGCCTAGATTCAATCATTTCAATTTTTACTAATAACAGAACATGACGTCACCATTACAGCTTTCCCGCTTGTAGGAAACTGTGACGTGTACTGTAAAAAGAGCCTACATTAATCTGACAGCTTATTGTAACCTTATAGCTGATCTCTGATTTGCTAGCTAAACATGCATTTTATCAACTGTCTATTTCTGCAACGTACCATTTTGTCCCCGCCTCCTTTTCTTTAAACACTAGCCAACGCTGTGTTTACCATCTTTGTTGACCTGTCAGTCGTAATAGGAAAATAAATCAGGCTTTATTTACTTCCTTCTACTCACGTGAGCTCATCTGTCGATCACAATACCTGACAGACAGACAGCACGTGAGAGAACGACGGCACAGACCCTTTGTAGTTTTACTCAGGGAAAGTCTAGGACTCCCCTGTGTTCTTTGATCTCGAGACGCGGACATTCTGAAGAGAAACCCGCTAGCAGAACTAAAAAATCTTTGATGTAGGTCAACAACTTCAGACGAGAGACTCTGGTAGTCGGAATCGTAAGCCTGTCATCTTGTGCGCTAGCTTCTGAATCTTCGACACACAGGAGCGCGAAATTAACACCATTAGAGATCAGAAAAATCTAATGATATATATACTGCTGTTTTCTTAACCCCGCCATTAGAAGTCAGTCAGAATTTGAATGGTCTAGCGCGCAGTCCGAGAACCATTTTTCTTGTTGGAAGTGTTTATAAGTGATTCGTGGAGATTTTCGTTCTGAATTTTCTGGTAAGAGGAAAATAGTGCTAAGGATTTTAAAGTGGTGATAGCATTTAAACACTTATACTTCTCTTAGATTTTTTCTCGCTAGTAAGACCTATTACATAAAATAACGCGTAGCGATTTTCATACCAGATATTCAATTAAAATGTTAGTCCACCACCCGACCGCTAACTCACTGAGACGAGTCGGTAATGATGTTTACAGTGTAGACGGACGCGACACTTAAACTCCCCCAGGAGAGAGAGAGAGATAAACTCGACTGCTAAGCAGACCGGGCCTTATATGCGCTAGGTGACTGATAGCGAAAGTATAGAATACATGTTTATATTTCATTTGTAATTTGTTATTATAGTGTCTATTATTTTTAAATGCCATACGACAAACGAACAGACACCGACAATTTAATAGCGATTATTGTTGTAGTGGTGCGTATGAAAAATTAAATAATAATTAACACCGTTCGCTGACCGCCAGCCGCGAACAGGGGCGGGTGAGTTATTATAAACTCGGTCCGACCAGATTAGCGGCCAGCGACGTCTGCGAGCGTGAAGGCGTAGGGAAACACCGTGTCTTTTGAACTTAGTCGGGACTGACAGAGAGGATGAGAGATCGTCTTGTCCCCGTTGGTATATATAGAGATATCTACATAGAATGGTAGCATTTTCTTCCCCCACAAATGTTCTCTTATATTTTTCGCAGGCCTGATCTCACTTTTCTGGTTCGTTATCCATTTCATTTATAAGCGTACTCGCCGATGATGTTGGATGATAATACATATAAATACTAGACTTACAATATCCAGATTACCATTTTTACCAGCCCACAGTGGTGTGTGCATGTAACATTATTTTTGTTCCCCGAATCCTGACAGTCGTATTCAACTGGATTATTTATATATATATATATATATATATATATATATATATATATATATATATATATATATATATATATATATATATATATATATCTTTATACACTGTGCAGAATCGGCGCTCTGACACAGAGTTGGCCGATAGAAGAATCATCGTTTTTTGTACATTTTTTTAGCAACAAGATGTATCCCAATACTGGAAATATTCCCCTCTCTAAAGGGTAAACCTCAAGGATTCTCACATTTTAACTATTGTTAGGAACACCTATATCCAGATAGAAGCACCATACTCGGCGTTCACCTCACTAGTTTTTGGGATGAACTGGGGCCAATTTGGATTGTCGACAGCTGGGGGTGACAGTGTAATCATAGTGAAATAGGAATTATGTTCATGGAATAATTCTGTTACCAAGGGATACCACAGACCTACTATAGGGGCCAATTAGGTAATAGTGTGAGAAGTGGCCACTGTGCGAGAGAGTGTGTGGTGATTTTCTTGTTTTGCTGGGAATTATCCATAAATCTGATTGTCTAAATTTTGTTTACTTTACTTGGTCTTATAGTGTATCAATATTGTTTTATTCTGTAACCTAGTGCTAACCTCCAAACTTTGGGTGAATAATTACGGGTGTTTCTTTCCACACGTGGAAGGCGCACCTCTCTTCTTTATTTCCTATGTATGTAAATGATTTCTTGATATCTTTTAGATAATTGGTGTTGTCAAGTTTAGTGATAATAAACTACAAAGAAACTTAACTTTGTGTGTTGGTCAGACCCATACCCATTTATCCTTAGTTTCTCACGTTTGTGTATCATTGTTGTCACATATTGTTGTGTGTGTGTAGAGTAACCTGTTCTTTCATTAGACAGGGAGGCAAAGACTGTCTTATAATAAAACATAGTTGTACGGATAGGCTGGATGAGAGTAACCTACTCACTCCAGAGACATATCTTTCCCTCAACCTACCACCTGTGAAATCTATTTTCTATACATTCTCGTGTATCAGCCAACCTTTACTCTTTACTTAGACTGGGCCCAATAAACCAATTAACCTACCGTACGACAGAAACCTGGCTCTAAAGGCAATGCTCTCGTAGCAGTAGTTTATGTATATATTTGTTTTATATGACAAGGTTACCAGCCCAATGGACTATCTCGTATTAGTCGCGTTATACGACTGCTTCAGGAATCAGTAACCATGTTCTTCCTTTATGTCCTCGGAGATCCCCGAAACTGTGCGGGACATTGTAAGTGATAAATAATTGTAATTCCCCAGGTACATTGTTAAGGATTAGTAGGATTTCGATAAGTCCGTCGTTAGTCAAAAAATACCTGTACCTTACTGTGGGATAGACCGTAGTAGGTCGTACACTGCAGACAAATACGAGTACAAGACAGGAATTTAGATAGGCCTAAGATTTAGAAATAATAAGAAATAAAATACAAATAACCAACGAATTTTGTACTAGGTTGAATGGTGCGCGCCTTGCCAAAACGAGCTATTAATAATAATAATAAAAGAAAACAAAAATCTACCATGCCGTGCAGAATCACGTGATATTTCTAGACATGAGTATCCGACACATACCAGCACGGAAATTAAACTATCTGGGCATATTTACCCCAGTTTACGGAAACTCATCCCTGCTCCGGTCACAGGATTACAGGCTTCTCACTTCTGCCGCGGCGAGGCAGTCTAACGAATTTAAATATTGACTCGCTTTGATCTTGGTGGCTGCCGACACATTAGAGCGTTCCAGCAACTCACCTAACATTATATCACCGGATACGTGAAAACATTCATTTGACCATAAAGTGTTTGCCTCAACTTCCTGCCGCACTCCCTTGTTCAAGCCTAAATGTAATAAGAGTTCGCTGTATTTCGTCACCAGAAGCATTTAAAACCAATTCCTACAGAAACCACCTTTGCAAGAGCATTTGAATGCTTTTGTTCAGACTTTCTGGTCCAGTTACAGTGATGCCTCGATGCTCCAGGGGGAGCGAAAAGGATAATGATGGAGATTGCTATGTTGTTTAATATATATACACACACACACACACATATATATATATATATATATATATATATATATATATATATATATATATATATATATATGGGCACAGTGCTTCTTCCTCTTCAAGTATCAGTGCCAGGTGGCGTAGGTGATCATGTGTCTCCACAACTTCTGTCTCAAGTACTGTTTATCAGATCTGTTGTTGCCGTCTTGCTATGCCATGATGTCAAACGGTCCAGTATTTTTGTCCTCTGTTTCTTTTTCCTTCAGTTTTCCCGTTGTCACAATTTGTCTTCATATCAAAGTTTACCTGAAGAAAGTCATATGGCTTCCTTCTATTGTGACTATGGTTTCTGGATCGGGAATTCCCGGGATGAAATTCCCAGGAAATTTTTGGATTTTGTTCAAGTCGAGTCCCTGGAAAAAATAGATGGGACCGGAAAAATTTTGAAAATAATTTTTATTTTAAAAAAAATCGTATAATGAAATATATTTACGAAACACGCGTCGTTTCTCGCTTATTTACGCTTGGATTTTGTTTGTCGCGTGGATTAAACATGTTAAAGCAAGACACTGCTCGCTGTGTATTGACGGAGTTCAGGTACAAAAATAGCTTTTCCCTTCCCTGATTTCAGTAATTATTTGGTCAATTACAATAACCGTTATTTAGCTCGTAGACATGGTCCGCAACCAGACGATACGTCAAGGCCTAAAATCACATCCCCTGCAGACCCAAGTAGAACAGTCCCAACTAAGATGGTTTGGCCATGTCTGCAGAATGGGAGAAGATCGGCTACCACGACAAGCATGGGAAACAAAGAGCCAGGGATCCAGACCCCCAGGACGACCCAGAGTCCGCTGGGAGGACAACATTAGACAATCTTTGAAGGACCGAGGACTAGAATGGAACCATGCCAGGAGGAAAACAGCCAATAGGATAGTCTGGCGCTCTCTCTTCCAAACCTCTACACCTCGCGGTAGAAGGGAAACGACTAAGTAAGTAAGTTATCTAGCTCGTGCCTTCAGGCAAAAGAATAAAAGACTTTATCTTAGTTATGCTTTCACCAAAGCCCCCATTCAACACAAATGCGAGAAAGGAAAGTATAACAAAGTCGATGTTGTGAATTTCTACAAATATCAGAATTGTCAAAATAATATTCCAAAGAAAAAACGAAAAAGAACAAGCTACAGTTTGGTATCTGTACAAATACAATAGGATTGTTACTTTGAACATAATTTTGCTGGTTCATAAAAAAACTAATCTTCATTAGGACAAGATGTATACAAGTATCTCAATGCTGGGATTTAGTATACTCAAATTCAAATGTGTGTGTGTGTGTTTCTGCCTGGCTCTAAGGTTAACCTCGAATTTTGGTGGTACTCTTGAAGGTATGGATTACTACTGCAGGCTTCCTGGTGTGAGGTTGTCAGGCATACTGCGAAGTCTCCATATTTGAGTTTAGATTCAGCCCTCAAGGGTAACGCTGTGTGCTACCATTAAGACTGCCCCAACGTCAACCACCGATGTTTTCTCTGTATGTGTTGCTCTGGTTTCTTCTCAGCTCTAATGGTCCTCTATTCTGTATGTCAGCTTTTGCATATAAAGGTTGTTACCACTAGTTTACGCTGTCCCAAGCGAAGGCACCTAAAATAAATAGGTGTTAGCAGTTGCTAAGAGCTTCAAAGCCTATCTTCTCAGCAAGAAAAGGGAACAGCCGTTTACTATTATTTAGCCAGTACTGCTACAGTCATCTTCACAAAGAGTTACAGCTCTTCTTAAACTGCCCTTCTACCAGGCTTTCTTGGGACGCACTTGAAACCCACAGTTTTAGATATTGTTAAAAAGTCGCGGTCAAACCGCCAGCATGCATCACGGGGTGTAGCGTGGGTCATCCTGTCAGGCCATACCATCTTGGACCCATAAACTAAATTGCATGTCGTAACCGTTTCCACAATTCTAGTCCATTCATGATAGGAAACTCTTTACAGAGCGATACAACAGGAAGCAATCTGATCATCAGAAGCAGTCCTCCCGTCCGACAAGTGTTTCGGCCCGATATACTCCTTTACACTCTAAGGGGGGCGGGCCCACTTGGGACATGACTCCCAAGCGTCTCAGCCTCCTGTTGTCTTATTTCGAAAATGAACCCATTTCACTTATGGTAGCAGCTTTAACCCACAACTCCGCCAGCCGTGGAGGCAATTGTGAAAGTAACAAAGAGAAGACAACTTATTCCGTTCGTTCCGTCGCACACACTGAGACACCATCGCGAAGCCGACGAGTCTAGCCACTGAAATTCTGACACTGACACCTCTATAATATACACCGCCTGTTGCCCCTCAGTCACAGCCCGTTCACTAGTACATCTTTGTCGCCCCGTATACATGACATGTATTCGTTAGAATGAGAGAGATAGAGCGAGGCGGGTGGGGGATCAGATGGAAAAAGCAGTCAGGCAGAAGGTATAAAGATAATTTAAATGGTAGAAAAGGGACCCAAAGATGCAGCAATAGAGAATGCAGTCAGCGACCCATAGCTTGACTGCTTGCGTCAGGGTCAGCGAACCAGAGCTGACCAAGACTCTACTCCACCTCCACGTGGTGGTCCTGGAAACAGGCTGCATCACTGCAGTCTGGCTGAGAGAGTAGGGATCGAAGAGGGAGGGCAAACTCGGTCCCAAAAAATTGCCGTGCTGAAGTCGGATGTGTCGGCCGAAAGGTGCAGATATCGCATCTCCGGTGTAAACAGACACAACGCAACCAACGTCCTTTTCAGGACGAACGAGGAAGAAGGAAGAAGAAGAAATGGTAGAAAAAATGATAGACAAAACATGTAGATAGGCGAACGGATTTTGTCACAGTACATGACTCTGATCTAGAGTTAGTCAAGGCAATGAGACAAGGAACCAGTCATCCTACTTCATAACGCTGAAATGTAGTTTAGTGAAGTCTATAACACTGCACTCCCCTACAACATGACCTGCTATCTGACTACCTTTACCTCTTACCTGTGGAGAACAAACATAAATAAAACCACCTGGCTAATCAATATAGCAAGAAAATTGCACATCTATTTTAACTAGTCAAAAACAAGGTTATCATAGACTGACTTAGAGAATATAAATAAACACACTAAATACACACTGTAAGAGGGATGTGACACAAATTTGGCTAATTTATTTTCTTTAACATAACTGCCTGAACTCTATTATAAATGTCAGACATATTTACAGCATTATCATACCCCCAACCTCGGTATTAGGTTTTTTGTTTTTTTTTTATGATCAATATCGTCTAGTTTTCGTTTACTCATTATTTCTATTATTTCGACGGCTGTGTCTATGCCCGTCTTGTGATTTGTGTCGATAATGTCTATAAAATTGTCATTGGTCAAAATGATTCCACAGTGTGTGTGTGTGAACATTTCTGGTGTAATTTTATTTATCTTCCAGTAGGGCGATGTGATATAATTGAACAATGGTGAACATCTATTTAGTTGTAAATGGTTTCGAAATAATCTCACCTAGAATACATTTTTGCGACAGTCAGCAAAATTTGTTTTTTCATGTTTAGTGACAAATAATGTGCAGTTTTTTGTAATTCCGTGGATAATAACAGGGTTTCAACATTGTTACAGCTATATATTAGCTTTTTACTTCAGCCAAATTTAGAAAAATTCGAGATTCAGAGCGACCTAAAAGGGAAAGAAAATTTTTTTTCTTGCGCAATGGAAAAGTGACATGTAAAATGGCTTTAAAATATTTTCAATACTTTCTCCATTAGACAGAAAAATTATGTCAAACGTACCATCAATTCCAACGCCAGTATTTTGAGAAATGTCTGACTCTTATGTTCCCTAGAGGTTAACATTTCACTCAGTGTGCTCTAATTATAACCGAAAGTGCTCACTTCGGGTCAGGTTAAGCGGGGTATCAAATCCTGAAAATAAAACAAAAGCACAGCAAGTGGGTCTGAAAGTGCACAGGGAAGGGGCGAGGATTATGAGAGTGAATGCAGGATGTAGTTGCAGGTTTGAACTTCAGGAGACACTACTTGTACTATACGATGTGGAATCACACATATCATGGCGGCAGTGTAGACAAAGTTTATCATGGCAGCAGTGTAGACAAAGTTTATCATGGCGGCAGTGTAGACAAAGTTTATCATGGCGGCAGTGTAGACAAAGTTTATCATGGCGGCAGTGTAGACAAAGTTTATCATGGCGGCAGTGTAGACAAAGTTGGTTTGGTTTGGTTTTAAGGACTATCTTCATTGCACACGGAGAACTCCATCAGTGCTCTGATCTCCTCCCGTAGATCACACAAGGAGGATCTCAGCACAGTGCACGACCTCCGTAGCACCGGCGAGAATCCCAATGTGTGTATATAGGAATCATACATTCTAGGAATATTTTTATGCTGGGTAGGTTTTTAAATTTTGCCCGGGCAGCGGCCTTATGGCCTACTCTTTACGATTTCCAACTGCCGAGGGATTTTTAACATGTGCAACATGCACACGGGACCTTCTATTTTTTCGCTTTTATCCTAGAAGGCTAGGTATCCGATCTCACTACGCAGGAGGTCAGGGTTAAGTATGTCTTTATTAAAAAGAGTATGTCTTTATTATTTTTTCTATAAAAAAAAATTCCACAAATTATATGCCTTCGACTGGGAATCGAACCCGGTACCTTTATAATTCGAGGCGGATGCCATACTTCTTATCCACTCCGACCCCCAAAGTTGGATGAACAGTGATGTCAAAATAAGAATTGAAAAGGTTGGGCGAGCTTTCGTTGTACTGGGAGGCACATGATGGCCTAACGAGAACAGGTCCAACACAGAAGTCGGAGTCTTCAACTCAGATGTTAAGACAACCCTATTGTATGACCCTGAAACATGAAGTGAAACAAGAACAACAACCAAGAATCTTTCATAAATGTGTGACTGCGTAGAAGAGGATTGAAATGTTACGACATGACCACCCATGTGGAACTGATAACAAGGACCAGACAGGTGCCTGTGGAGCAAGTGTTAACAAGAACCAGACAGGTGCCTGTGGAGCAAGTGATAACAAGAACCAGACAGGTGCCTGTGGAGCAAGTGTTAACAAGAACCAGACAGGTGCCTGTGGAGCAAGTGGTAACAAGAACAAGACAGGTTCCTGTGGAGCAAGTGATAACAAGAACCAGACAGGTGCCTGTGGAGCAAGTGATAACAAGAACCAGACACGTGCCTGTGGAGCAAGTGATAACAAGAACCAGACAGGTGCCTGTGGAGCAAGTGATAACAAGAACCAGACACGTGCCTGTGGAGCAAGTGATAACAAGAACCAGACAGGTACCTGTGGAGCAAGTGATAACAAGAACCAGACAGGTGCCTGTGGAGCAAGTGATAACAAGAACCAGATAGGTGCCTGTGGAGCAAGTGATAACAAGAACCAGATAGGTTCCTGTGGAGCAAGTGTAACAAGAACCAGACAGGTGCCTGTGGAGCAAGTGATAACAAGAACCAGACAGGTACCTGTGGAGCAAGTGATAACAAGAACCAGACAGGTGCCTGTGGAGCAAGTGATAACAAGAACCAGACACGTGCCTGTGGAGCAAGTGATAACAAGAACCAGACAGGTACCTGTGGAGCAAGTGATAACAAGAACCAGACAGGTGCCTGTGGAGCAAGTGATAACAAGAACCAGATAGGTGCCTGTGGAGCAAGTGATAACAAGAACCAGATAGGTTCCTGTGGAGCAAGTGTAACAAGAACCAGACAGGTGCCTGTGGAGCAAGTGATAACAAGAACCAGACAGGTACCTGTGGAGCAAGTGATAACAAGAACCAGACAGGTGCCTGTGGAGCAAGTGATAACAAGAACCAGACAGGTTCCTGTGGAGCAAGTGATAACAAGAACCAGACAGGTGCCTGTGGAGCAAGTGATAACAAGAACCAGACACGTGCCTGTGGAGCAAGTGATAACAAGAACCAGACAGGTGCCTGTGGAGCAAGTGATAACAAGAACCAGACAGGTGCCTGTGGAGCAAGTGATAACAAGAACCAGGCAGGTGCCTGTGGAGCAAGTGATAACAAGAACCAGACAGGTACCTGTGGAGCAAGTGAAAACAAGAACCAGACAGATGCCTGTGGAGCAAGAGATGAGAATAAGACATTGGACTTTGGAAGTGAGCTAAGTTGGTCGTTTGTCCTGTCACGATTGGCTCTCGCATCGAGACAATGGCGCCGTTTATATGATCCCTCGTTCATATCTCAGGACTGCCTCGCACTTCTGTCACTTTTCTGCTGTTTAGTGTCATCCTGTCTTTCTTTCTTACGAGTGCCGACTATCTACCTTTTTTTCTATTATCGTTTATCCTCCGATTACGCTATGTTCTAAGTCCGTCAGTTCAACATCCACCAGGTTATTATTGTTTATTTCCTTGATGTTCGCAAACTCAGCTCTGCTAGACATGGTGTTTGAGAAATTTCTTCCTGAACTGCATCTTAGCATTCGCTCAGTGATCGAGCAACATGGTGTCTTTGGATGTGATAGAGGTTCTGTGTTTGACACTTTTCTTCTGGTAAAGACTTGTTTTGTGTTTGTATGTTTTTCTCTTTCGCTGTTTTCCTTTCACCACTTATCGTTAAATCATCATCACCATTTTCCTTTCACCACGTATCGTTAAATCATCATCACCATTTTCCTTTCACCACCTATCATTAAATCATCATCGTCATTTTCCTTTCACCACCTATCATTAAATCATCATCACCATTTTCCTTTCACCACCTATCGTTAAATCATCATCACCATTTTCCTTTCACCACTTATCATTAAATCATCATCACCATTTTCATTTCACCACTTATCGTTAAATCATCATCACCATTTTCCTTTCACCACCTATCGTTAAATCATCATCACCATTTTCCTTTCACCACTTATCATTAAATCATCATCACCATTTTCATTTCACCACTTATCGTTAAATCATCATCACCATTTTCCTTTCACCACTTATCATTAAATCATCATCACCATTTTCCTATCACCACCTATCATTAAATCATCATCACCATTGTCCTTTCACCACTTATCTTTTTTTTTTTTTTTTTTTTTTAAACCAGCGGCACTTGGGCTTTCAGCCCTTCGGCCCAATGACATATCATTGCGAGGCTGGGGAACCTGAGGACTTTCCTTCCAACCCGGTCAGGAGCTTCGCTCCTTCCCATCCACAGAGGGTTTATCACAGGAGCCGTTCAGGCTATTCAGTCAAATTTCCGGCCGTAAACATTTCTTCAAACGCCGACGCCCGGGTTTGAACCATGAACACCTGGTCGCCAGTACAACGCCGAAGCCATTACACAAGCGCGGCTCCCACCACTTATCGTTAAATCATCATCACCATTTTCCTTTCACCACCTATCATTAAATCATCATCACCATTTTCCTTTCACCACTTATCATTAAATCATCATCACCATTGTCCTTTCACCACTTATCGTTAAATCATCATCACCATTTTCCTTTCACCACCTATCATTAAATCATCATCACCATTGTCCTTTGCGCTTATTTTGGAGCATGGAGCCACAGCTGTAGCTGGTCCCCTTGCGGGAAGCCTGCACCAAGTAGTCACGTGCTCTGTCAGTGAAGGTTTATGTGGCAATTAGTTTTACATGAGTGGGTTCTCCTGCCCCATGCACAACCTCATTATTATTAGCCTTGTACGACATGCCTGAGGGCGCATTAGTTCTATTCTTTGTGTGTCTCGTCAGAGAACCCCTGGAACTATATCATATCGTTAAATGAGGATCTAAAAATGCTCACTTTCAGATCTGGAGTCGGTTATTTGTTTCCTCATGCAGTGGTAAAAGTCGTGATTTCTTGTCAGGAAAAGTAGTAAAAGTCTAGATTTCTTGTCATGATAAGTCGTTTCCGCGATTGGTAGAATCCGCAGCGAGCATTGGTGTTTTGATATTCTCTATTTAATGTTGTTGTTTTTTTTTTTTTTACACCTGGACTCATTCGGATCCTAACGGCTCAAACAGCTAGCTGCAGCAATGATGGAGGCAATTGATTGGTTTTTTTTTTCAATGCACACAGCGAAGCTTCTCACAAAATGTCCTTTACCTGTGTGAGTTTATGTGTGCGCGTGTGTGTGCGTGCGTGTGTGTGGGTTTTTTGTTTTTTTTTAACAAAATCAGTATTAATAATGAACAAAATATTTGTAGCAAGCGGTAACTTTAATAATCTCTATCCGTATAATGAAACCCATTGAGCCGTCTAAGAAGACCTAATTTGTAATTAACCACACCAAGAGGATATAACGCTGCACGCTTATTAGATCGCTTACCGCTTTCTGTTTTTCTTTAGCGCTACTTAACAAGACCACATTTTGTTACTACCAACTTCAAGAGAACATAATGCTGTGCATCTGGGCTACATCGTGACAATTTGAAGTACGCTGTTGCACGTTTCCCTGAAATTCTATCTACCTACCACAAGAGCTTTTTAACTCTCGTGCTTAGAGAATCAGTGAAGTGTCGGTACATTCCACGGCCCAGTGAGCGTTTGTTTTAGAATTCAGTCATAATTCGAAGCAGGGATTGTAGCAGGGGAGGGAAACCAGATATAGACATAGAATTTATGAACTTGCTACCTTCTTCTTCTTCTTCCTCGTTCGCCCTGAAAAGGACGGTGGTTGCGTTGTGTCTGTTTGCGCCTAAGCTGTGATATTTGCACCTTTCGGTCGACACATCCGACTTCAGCACGGCATTTTTTAGGGACCGGGTTTGCCTTCCCATTTCGATCCGCACTCGCTCAGCCAGACTGCACTGCTGCAGACTGTTTCCAGGACCACCACGTGGAGCTTCCAAGCTCAGTGGTCCATGGTTCGATCCCCAGTTGAGGTGAGATTATTTTAGACCGCAAACGGCTCCGGGATCGACCGAGCAACATGAATTGGGGACCAGAGCAACTCTGGGAAAGTTAAGACGGCCGGCGTGATGCTGACCACATCACCTCTAGTGGACCGATGGTCAAGAAAATATGGGTCTAACACCATATTTCCAATATGCCTCAATGGGCGTGTAATGAGAGATCCTTTACCCTTACCCTACCAACATTTGTACGGAAAAAAAAACCCCACCAAAGCAAGTATATTTTAAGCACAAGAAGAAACATGTCATCTATTTTGTATGAGAAACTATTTGACGTGACCGCTTTCTTCTGTTGACTGAAAGTTTCGTATTTCACAGATTCTTCTTATCTATCGTAAATATTTCTAAGAATTTAGGGGATCTCCGCATGTAATTTTATCTACGAGATACAACTTTTATCTAATTTGGGACCCAAAGACGCAGCAATAAAGAATGCAGTCAGCGACCCATAGCTTGACTGCTGGTGTCAGGGTCAGCAAATCAGAGCTGACCAAGACCCTACTCCACCTCCACATGGTGGTCCTAGAAACAGGCTGCATCACTGCAGTCTGGCTGAGAGAGTAGGGATCGAAGAGGGAAGGTAAACCCGGTCCCAAAAAATGCCGTGCTGAAGTCGGATGTGCCGGCCGAAAGGCGCAGATATTGCAGCTCCGCTGTAAACAGACACAACGCAACCAACGTCCTTTTCAGGACGAACGAGGAAGAAGAAGAAGAAGTATCTAATTTAATATTTCTTCTTATTATTTTTCACACACTTTCAAATATGAACTTGAATATGTTCAAAGAAAGCGATGGTTATCTTGAGGTTGCTGGTATCTCCGTAGATTTTTTCCAGTAGTGATACCGGTAAATTAGGAAACCTACCCACCACAAACATATTTATAGAGTGCAATTTTTGTATACACACATTGGGATCCTCGCCGGTGCTACGGAATTCGTGCACTGTGCTGAGATCCTTATGTGATCTATGGGAGGAGATCGGAGCACTGATGGAGTTATTCTTGTACAATGAAGATTATCCTTAAAACCAACCAAACCAGTGACAGCCATTTAACTGGTGGAAGCACAAACAGTGGCGGTTTTAGGTTGAACGAGGCTCTAGACCTGCGTGAACTTGCGAGACCCCCTTTTAAATATATTCAGGTTGTATCGACAATCATCACCCGTGTGTTACCGGGGCCCGAAAGGGGAGCAAAGAATAGTAACACTGTCCCCTGCCAAGCATGTCGTAGAAGGCGACTAAGGAGGGTTGGGCATGGGGCCGGTTACCCCATCCTGTAAAAAAAATTTAAACCACAAAAAACTTCAACAAATATGGACAAGTCAAATAAAGAAAATAAAACACAGCCATCCAAGACAGGGGAAGGTCCTCTCGCGGGGAGGCGTATGATGCAACACAGAGAAAGCCGAAAGGAGTCTGTGTTGCTGACTAACCTTCTTTCTTCTAGGAGAACTTCCAGATTTGGCACCTGGAATGTTCGGACATTGAACGAACAAGGGAAAGTGGCACAAGTAGCAGCAGAAATGAGGGAATACAAAATCGAGGTTCTGGGAATGTGTGAAACAAAGTGGAAGGGGGTAGACAGGAAGAAACTCATCACAGGTGAATTGGTGCTGTCCTCAGGACACGAAGACGAAACTTCACACCACAGTGAAGGGGTAGCTCTTATGTTATCTAAAGAAGCACAGAAAGCACTCATTGAATGGGAAGCTGTGGGACCCAGAATAATAACAGCTATTTTCAAAACAGCTAAAAAGAAAATTCATGTCAATGTCATCCAATGTTATGCACCAACTAATGACAAAGAAGAGTCTGTGAAAGAAGCATTTTATACTAAACTACAAGAAATTATGGATAAAGTAAAAAGAAGAGACATCACAATTTTGATGGGTGACATGAATGCAAAGATAGGTACAGTCAATACTGGATTTGAAGAAGTCATGGGAAAACATGGGCTAGGAGTAATGAATGAAAATGGAGAACTATTCGCAAACTTCTGTGCTTCAAATCAACTGGCTATAGGAGGAAGCATGTTTCCACATAAGAGAATACACAAGGCAACATGGATATCACCAGACCATAGAACAGAAAATCAGATCGATCATATATGCATAAAGAAGAAGTTTAGATCATCATTGCAGGATGTAAAGGTATATAGAGGAGCAGATGTGGCATCAGATCACCATCTTCTGATAGCCAAAGTAAAAATGAAACTCAAGAGATATGCAACAATGCAAAATTATAGACAACAGTTTAATGTAGGACAGCTAAGAAATCAAGAAACAAGAGACAAATTTGCGGTCACAGTATCCAACAAATTCCAAGTGCTCCAACAGTTGGAAGATGTAGAGAATACAGAAGACTATTGGCAGCAGGTCAAAACGGTATGGAAGGAGACATGTGAAGAAATACTGGGGAAAAGGGAAAGACAACAAAAAGCATGGATAACAACAGAAACCATCAATAAGATAAAAGATAGAAAAAACAAGAAAGCAGAGTTAAACACAAGCAAAACCAGAAGTTCCAAAGCCAAGGCTCAAGAAGTGTACACAGAAGCAAACAAAGAAGTAAAAAGAAGTATCAAAAGAGACAAGAGGAAGTATATTGAGGAGTTGGCAAGAGAGGCAGAAGATGCTGCAGCCAAAGGAAATATGAGAGAACTGTATAGCAGCACAAAGAAGCTAACAGGGAAATACAAGCAAACAAGTTGCCTCATAAAAGATAAGAATGGGAAACTGCTCAGCAATATACAAGAGCAAATGAAGAGGTGGACAGAATATTTTGGGGACCTTCTCAATAGACCAGCTCCACAAAACCCGCCGGACATCCAGCCAGCAGAAGAAGAGCTACAAATTAACGGTGAAAGACCAACGAAGGAAGAAATAAAGAAAGCCATAAAGCTTCTAAGAGATGGAAAAGCGTCTGGACCTGATAGCATTCCAGCAGAGGCCATCAAAGCAGATATCGACACGGCTACAGAGATGTTATATAAATTACTTGGTAAAGTCTGGGAAAAAGAAGAGATACCAGCAGAATGGAAGGAAGGATATCTGGTTAAGTTGCCTAAGAAGGGAAATCTACAAGAGTGCACAAATTATAGAGGAATAATGTTACTATCAGTGCCAGGAAAGGTATTGAACAGGATTATCCTTGAGAGATTAAAGGAGTCCATAGACAAGAAATTGAGAGATGAACAAGCAGGTTTTCGACAAAACAGATCATGTACAGACCAGATAGCCACTTTGAGAATAATAGTTGAACAAAGTCTGGAATGGAATTCACCACTATACATCGGATTTGTGGACTACGAAAAAGCATTTGACAGTGTGGACAGAGAATCACTTTGGAAATTGATGAGGCATTATGGAGTTCCCCTGAAAATCATTAATTTAATAAAGAAAACCTATGAAGACATGACGTGCAGAGTTCTTCATGAAGGACAGCTTACAGAACCATTTGGGATAAGAACAGGAGTGCGACAGGGATGCCTCTTGTCTCCATTTCTTTTCTTGCTGGCAATAGATTGGGTTATGAGATCATCGACAACACACAACAGAAATGGAATCCAGTGGACTCTGACTAAGCAGTTGGATGATCTGGATTTTGCTGATGATTTGGCTCTCCTGTCCCATAACCGTAATCAGATGCAGGACAAATTGAAAACACTCGATGAGAGGTCACAGCAATTGGGTCTGAAAATACACAGGGAAAAGACAAAAATAATGCGAATAAATGCAGGTAATGAAAACAGCGTACAACTTGAAGAAACGCCAATACAAGATGTAGAATCATACACATATCTTGGCAGTAATATAGACAAAGTTGGAGGGACAGACAGCGATATCAAAATAAGAATACAAAAAGCAAGAGGAGCTTTCATTGCATTGGGAAATATATGGAGATCAAGAGAAATAGGATCCAACACGAAAATAAGAATCTTCAACTCAAATGTGAAGTCAGTCCTATTGTATGGCTCGGAGACATGGAGAACAACAAAGACAACAACCAAAAAGCTACAGACTTTCATAAATGGGTGCTTGCGTAGAATAGAGGGATTAAAATGGTATGACAAGGTTACCAATGTGGAACTGATGACAAGAACTGGACAAGTGCCAGTGGAACAAGAGATGAGAAGAAGACGATGGCGATGGATAGGACACACACTGAGGAAACCTGTTGATAGCATTACAAGGCAGTCCTTGTTCTGGAACCCCCAGGGCAAGAGAGGCAGAGGAAGACCAAGAAGTACATGGAGAAGAGAGTTGGAAACAGAGGTGAAAATGATGAGGAGAACATGGAAAGAACTTGAGATGATGGCACGTGACAGGAGGACTTGGCATGTGTTTGTTGAAGGCCTATGCTCCTTTGGGAGTGGAGGGTTATGAATGAATGAATCGACAATCATATATTTGTGCGCCATCTAAAACCACTGGGCACAAAACAAAATCACACGTCATTTCTTTCACTACTTGACGCAAGTTATCTGTCAACTTGTTACTGTCAAATTGTTCCGTTAAAAAGAATGACGCAAGAACATTATACGTAAGTATTTTGGTACACAACTAGAACCCGGCAAGTCAAAGAATGACCTTGTGGAGATATATGAGTGTTTAGTGTCAAGGTTGATCAAAGGCGTATGTGTCACAGGATGTCTCATCCGATAATTGTGAGGACTTGTTTCCTGAATGGGCGCTATCTTCTCTTCACCAGAATGACTACGCCTAACAGCTGTTTTTGTTGCAACTTGTCTGCGGGGGGAAAAACATGTCTAACAAGCAATCGACAATTTTAGGAGGGAAAAACTGCTTTCTTACACATTTCTTATGAAATTTCAAATATTTTGAGATGATTTCCCAGATAAGAACAAGAAATGTTTACATAAATTGAGGGATATACACACAAGTTTGAAGATAATAACATGCATATGGACTGTGTACATATGCCGAAATAGGGTTAAGATAGGTTACTGGGGCCCGGAAACAATACTTAGGAGCTAAAAACACAACAGGACAAATGGAACAATATAGAGAATATGTGACACTCAGAACAGAAGCAAAGAACAAAGTGCTAGCAGAAAAACAGAAGTCCTGGGAAGAATTTGGAGAAAAGCTGGAAAAAGATGCACAAGAAAACCATAAATTGTTCTATAAGACCCTAAAGAACATGAGGAAGGAAAAACAATGCCCTCTCAAATTTATAAAGGACAAGCAAGGCAAATTGCTTACTGCCCCGAAGGAAGTAATGGAAAGATGGAAAGAATATTTCTCAGAACTCCTGGATGGTGAGCATGGTGAAGCATCAGAAACGATAACCACTAGCACAGAAGAGAAAACCAATGATGGTGAAGATGACATAAAGATGGAAGAACTGAAGGCAGCACTGGAGAAAATCAAGATGGGCAAAGCAGCAGGGCATGATGGTGTAACACCAGAAATGGTTAAGTACATGGGAGCATCAGGCGACCTATTACTCTTAAGGGTTCTACAGACAGCGTGGTACAACAAGACCATGCCAAAGGATTGGGAGATTGCCATCATAACACCAATTTTCAAAAAGGGTGACAATCGACAGTGTGGAAACCATAGAGGCATATCCCTTCTCAGTGTCCCTGGTAAAATCTACTCTAGAATCCTAGAGCAGAGACTCCGACGCCTAGCTGAACCACAATGGGATGAGGTCCAGTGGATTCCGAGCGAACCGAAGTACTCAAGACCTAATCTTCACACTCAGACAGCTGAGTGAAAAGGCCCTTGAGTATAAGAGTGAGATCCATCTTTGTTTCATAGATCTGGAAAAGGCGTTTGACAGGGTCCCCTGGAGCAAACTTTGGGACTGTTTGGCAAGGAAGAATATTCCAGCACCTCTGATTCATGCTATACAGAGCTTCTACAAGTCTTGCAGAAATTATGTGAGGACAGCAAACCATAAGTCAGAAGAGTTCAGGACCACCACTGGTGTAAGACAAGGTGATATCCTATCACCTTACCTCTTCATACTCCTTATGGACGATGTCATCAAGGCATGTAAGGAGAGAACAAGAAAGTATTCAGTGGGGTACTGGAAGATGAGACAGGTCTATATTTCGGAGCTGGCATTTGCTGATGATGTTGCCCTGATTGCTAAATCAGAGGCACATCTCCAATCCAACCTGCAAGTCTGGAAGGAAGAGCTGGAGAAGAGAGGGATGGTCATAAGCAGCTCTAAAACAAAATCCATGGTGATATCACGAGAAGAAAGAAGACATCAGATTAAGCTGGGAGAACAGGTCCTGGAGCAGGTCGACCACTTTAAATACCTCGGAGCTATTATAGACCGAAAGGGAGGCATCAAAGAAGAGTTGGCCACTCGAAAAGCAGCAGCTGGGAGACTTTTTCAGGCCATAAATCGAGGATTCCTCAGCAAGAGAGAGGTTGGTAAGAAAACGAAGATGGCTGTATACCGCTCCACCTATGTCCCAGTCTTGACATATGGATGCGAGTCATGGGCAATGACTACAACCCACAAAAGCCAGATCCAAACCTCAGAAATGAGGTATCTGAGGAAGGTGGTTGAAGTAACAAGAAGAGACATGGTACGCAACCAGACGATACGTCAAGGCCTTAAATCCCACCCCCTGCAGACCCAAGTAGAACAGTCCCAATTAAGATGGTTTGGCCATGTCTGCAGAATGGGAGAAGATCGGCTACCACGACAAGCATGGGAAACAAAGAGCCAAGGATCCAGAATCCCAGGACGACCCACAGTCCGCTGGGAGGACAACATTAGACAATCTTTGAAGGACCGAGGACTAGAATGGAACCAGGCCAGGAGGAAGACAGCCGATAGGATAGTTTGGCGCTCTCTCTTCCAAACCTCTACACCTCACGGTAAAAGGGGAACGACTAAGTAAGTAAGTAAGTAAGTACTGGGGGCCCGAAGAGGGAGCACAGAATGATGACACTGCACCATCTACGTGTAGGAGGCGACTAAGGAAGGTTGGGCATGGGGGATGGCTACTCCTACCTGTAGACACTTTAAGCCAAAATAACGCCAAAAACAAACAAAAGAAGAATCGTCAACTCAAATATCGAGTCAGTCCTATTGTATGGCTCTGAAAAATGGAGAACAACAAAAACTACAACCAGTAAAGCTACGAATAAATAGGTAAATACAGGGCCGTCTTAACAGCATTGTAGGCCTTGGGCAAAGCAATACACTGGGCCCCTACCCACCCACGGGAATAAAAATGTAAACGGTCAATAAAATTAAACCTATAGATTTATAATTTAATGGTACTTTCAACAAAAATTTCGTCAACTTACCCACGTCATGTTTGATTTGAGTCCCAGGCCTTTCCAGCGAGAGATCGAGTAATTATCCACTCTGTCAAGAGATGTCTTATTGTCGCGAGAGGTTCAGATGTTATTACGATGTAAGATATCCTGGACAAAAAGATGTATCAGATGATACCAGGATAGTGCCAGATAAGAGACTGGTCTTACAAGAAATACCCCCTTCTCTGAAAAGAGTAAGGGTGTGTCGACAATCAAAGGTAGGATCAAGCTGTATAAACCTTCAGGTATGATGATAGTGTTTGTTCCTGAATGTCTATGTATTACCTCTCTAGATCCTCCCTTGAATAATGGTTATTATATTTGTATTGACTCTGCTAGGGGATTAAATATGTAACTGTATATTAACCAGAACTTTAACTCAATTTAAATAATTCAGCAAGACTGATTGTACATATTTACAATTTATTGATCCTATACCGTTTATCTTTTCGGTTAGGTAACTTATAAAGAATTCAAATATTTTTACAAAATAAAATAAATAAACATGGAATGTCAATTTCCAAAATAGTTCAATATGATAAATTTATCTTTCAAATATCCATTATATATTTCACATATGTTTATCACTTTCACTGGACTGTGGAGTTAGTAATCATTTTAATAATGTCCATCATGAGTCATCACTCACTAGGTTTGTGTTATTTGTATTTTATTTATTAAATATAGTCTCTGGATAGGCTGACCAGTGGAATTGCGTTTCCACTTGTCTGTTATGTTGAGATGCATCCGACTCTAGCCATGATCACACAATGTCTGGATCTCCAGGCCGGGAAAACAGGGTAACCAGTTCTATGAACCTCAAGAACTATCGCACCACAGAGTCCCACAGAAGTGGATGTCTCGTACAATCTTGGTAGTTGCAGGATAAAACCCTCAGGCAATGTATACAAGCTGTAACAGGCTGCTAATGGGCATCTAGGTCTGCTAGGCAGATGCAGTGGCAAAGTATATGACAGTAACACTTTTACTGCTCTCTTCTGTTCAGCTTGCTTTTTGAAAAAGTTGTGGCCTCAATTCAGCCAAGTTCAAGGACTTATATACTACCACATCCTCCGTCTCGGATGGCATGGGGTAAAAGCGGTGTTACAAATCTAAAACTGAGGCGTATTTTTGCCTTCAGTTCAATTAGCAAAATGTTTAATATTCATTATCTTTCTTAATTCTGGGCCGATTTTGATCATTTAAAGCTAGAATTATACTGTGAATTTATCTCTACCGTTCTATATATAATTGTTTAGGTAGCAAAATGCATTTAAATCTATGCAGACTTTAACTAACTAAATTGGGGACTACCCTGATGTATAGATGTCATTTTAAACGATCTTTCTCCATAAATGAACTACTATTCGAGGAGGTCTTTGCACCTACCTCTAAAGTAACATTCCCGTTGTTGAAATATCTATACTTTTTCCGTTTAAACATCTTTAGTCCTTAAGAAATTAAATAACTTCGTACTATCATTTACACAAAATGGGCCTCTATGTTAAGCATAAATGTTCCAGTATACACACCAAGAAAGGAGCGTTTTCATTGGCTATTGTATCAGACAGTTTCCCACAGTAAGGCTTACGGTATGACGTGTTGTAAGACAGACCAAATCACGACAATTATGAACAATATGGTAGCATCCCAGAATGGGGCGCCTAGAATCATGAGGCCCTGGGCACTGCCCAGTGTGCCCTTGCCTTAAGACGGCACTGGGTAAATAAATGGGGGCATATGTAGAAGAGAGGGATTGAAGTGGTATGAGAAGGTCAATATTGTGGAACTAATGGCAAGAACCAGACAGGTGCCCGTGGGACAAGACATTAGAAGACGACGCTGGAGATGGATAGGACACACACTGAGAAAACCTGATGATAGCGTTATCTGGCAGTCCTTGTTCTGGAATCCCCATGGTAAGAGAGGTAGAGGAATACCAAAGAACACGTGGAGAAGAGAACTGGTGACAGACATGAAGGGGATGACGAAGACATAGAAAGACCTTGACCTGATGGCACGTGACAGGAAGACTTGGCATAAGTTTATTGAAGGTCTATGTTCCTTCGGAAGCTGAAAGGGGAAAAGAAGAACGTCGGCAACAACATAGGCACGTCAGTAAAAATGCCAGTAGAACAACAGGTGAGAAGAAGGCGCTCGCGTTGGACAGAATTAGAAACGACCATGCTAATAACTACTGGAAGGTCAGCAGGACCGAATGAGAAACAGCCCATCTGAGGGCTCGTGCTAAATCACCAAGGCTGAAAAAGAAACGGCCAAAGAACGATTGAGAAGAAATGGGAACGAATATCCGTCTTTGGCACCAACAGATTCCCTCCGTTATTTCCGAAATCCTTACATAAGAGGTCCATTCATAGGAGGTTTTACAGTATATGGAAATCGTAGTTCCTACACATAAATTATAATTTTCAACAAAATTGTAAGTCAGTAATATCGTACGGTTCTAAAACAAACAAGTCAACTAGAGTGATAACAAAGAATTTATAGACGTTCTTGAAAAGGTCACGTATTCTTATTTTAATAGCATTATCCGTTCCGCCAACACTTTATGTTTATGCCAAGATATATAGATATGCGTATGAATTTACGTCTATACGTTTTATCTCCCCACATAAATGTCAGAGCACGCAGTACTTCTGAAGATTTGCAACATTATGCTGTAAATTTGCATCCATTTTATTTGACATACAAGAAAGAACTAAAAAAACCATTTAGACAGCAGAGTCTAAAGATAAAGAAAAGTTTAAAAACAATTGACAGACGAGTTACCGACGAAAAATAGGGTATGATTTATACCACTAGACTAATCTACGAAGAATAACATAATTTGGAACGAATGATATTCAAGGCAACTAAAGGAATAATAGGTGAATAAATGAATTAGTGAATACAAGGTATACATGTTGACAGACTTCCCACACTCACACTGAGGCAAGATATCACGGACAAAGACTTACTATGTTAGATTTCAAACTAACCGTTTCTCGTATCTTCAGTCTAACAACAGTCCTAAGTCAGTCTCAGGTGCTCCGCGAACGTGCCTGCTGAGCGATAAACTGGAATGAAATTGTTGCCGATTTGTAACACCGTATGAGCGGATTTGGTCGACTTTAAATGCGTATCTTTGTGTAACTTCATGAGAAAGATATCCTGTAAAGATGTCAACCGAAAAGATGCAGGTGGTAAAATTAATCTTGGAGCTGTCGTTGTAGATTCAATGTACGCTCGTTGTTTTTCTGATTCAGGTTATGGGTAAAATTTGTGTTTAACAAAACATGGGGCCTACACCACACATAGTTCGCAAGATAAGTTTTTGCGGTATGCAGATGAATATTGTACGGTTTTTTGTTTTTTCAAGTGTGTCTCAGTACATGTGCGCGAGGGTTCGGTTCTTCAAAAACTTCGTGTACCTGAAATCCGCGTGAATGGAGCTTAAGAATCTATAGGAAATGATGGGTTCCAGTCTCGGGTACAGCGTCTTTTATGTATGTTTTTATATACTAATATTAATGTAAATATGCGAGATAATGCCAATCAAAAGTGCCTAAATAAAATGTTTAAAATAAGTAATTTTATTTTGGTTATTACTGCACTAATTTAATACACTAAAAATGTTGTATAAATGTTCTAGAACAGTCACACAGACCTAATCAGAGGCAGATTCTATATCAGGATCAATCGGGAAGGAGGGGGGGGGGGGGGGGGTGTTTGAGTGCATGTGACGTACGTATAGTATGAAAAGTGAAGTCCCTGAATTGTTAGATGATAGGACAGTAGCCTCGTATAGCAACGCAGCCCCTGGATTTGTGTGCAATACAAAAGTGAACGTGGATTCCACGCGGGCTCATTAGCATGCATAATAGGAACGGGGAATTCTACCACCTGGGCAAGTTAGTATGCATCATTTCCACGTGGATTTTCAACACGTTGGATAATTAATATGTAGATAGTTTCATGCGTGCATCCAGAAGCATCGCTTTGCCTTAGGGGAGGTTAAACCACGCCTACCGCAAATCTCTAGAGCAAATTATAAGCAGTTATTTCCCTACTTGGCCAGTCCT
The DNA here is from genome assembly GCA_024509875.1 of Oreohelix idahoensis. NCBI lineage: Eukaryota > Metazoa > Mollusca > Gastropoda > Stylommatophora > Oreohelicidae > Oreohelix > Oreohelix idahoensis. Next base: position 30,801 of record JAMPIV010010059.1, on the reverse strand, counting down.
CCTGCCTAGTAGGGCGTTGCCAGAGTCCAACGAGGAAAGCGGGATACGATCAAAAGCAGTAGTGGTCCCCAAAACGGACGAAGCAGTTTCACGCTGTCGTGTAACACCTCAGTGTGAACCAGAGAACCGCTCGCAGAACGAGACGAACGGGGAAAGTCTAAGCGGTAGAGAGTTGGGTAACAGAGCGGGGACTGGCGGCGCAGAATCAGAAAAGTTCCCTGATTTCAATAAAGTTGTGAACTTTAGCATGTCCCCCTATCCTTCAATTTTTTAATTATATATTGAAACCACTGAAGAATGCGTTTATCTTTTGCGCCAGAGAGTTTGAACAAAGTACTAGATGTATAGAAAAAGATTTCCTGTGCTTCTCTTCTATATTGGAGTCTAAATTCATTCTGTTTGGCCAGGGGTAATATATTAGTTTCAAGTGATCAGTGGTCTAGTTCTTTCATTTTATTTCACTGGATTTTGTGTTAATTTAAAACTATTAAATAAACCCATCATAAAATTTCCAGTTGTAAATTAAATGATATATCTATACGTTATTTCCCAATATAATAGATGCTTAAATTAATTTTTAAGTCGCGAAGGGATTTATAACAAATTAATACAGTTTAGTTCTGTATATACGTGTGTTTTTAGCTATTAGTCTCGCGGCAAGTCTCTTAAATATATAATTGAATACGCGAGTGTTTAAAATAGTCTTAACTGTAAATTTATCGCGCGTCAAAATATGATACATATTGGGCTTATTGATTTCATGTTTTCTATTTTTTCACATAGAATGATCATACACCTTTGCGTCCCAGCAATTCTATAGAGTCCTCAAGACTCGTTGTATTAACCATTGTGTACTAACTTTATTGCTTCTTACTCATTCCTACTCCCCTCATTCTTTCTTTCCTATTGACTATTATCATGTCCGATTGCAAAAACTCAAATCAAAATATAGGCAATATCACTAATTCATGGCTTAAACTATCAGGGCTTAAAATTGGTCATTTAAACATTTACCACCTGCTAGGTAAGCTTCCTGAAGTCTCCACCTCTCTCCAACAAAACTTCCACATATTTGGTTTTTCTGAAACCCGTCTCAATGACAAAATTACAGATGAAGAAATTAGGATTAATGGATTCACCACCATTCGCAGGGATTCTAACAGACAACATGAAACAGGGCTAGTTATATACATCTCAACATCTCTTCAGTACAGACGCCGTGATGATCTAGAACATACTGGCATTGAATGTATATGGCTGGAAATAAAACTCCCCAACCTGACCCCCGTTTTAATTGGTTACCTGTACCGAAACCCTAGCTCTTCTGCTGTATGGTTTGACACATTCTCACGAATGATGGACAACGTTTGGGCTTCTTCGAAGGAAATTATTCTACTGGGAGATTTCAATATTGACCTTCACAAATCGAACAACACGTGGAATGATATTACCATCTCATACAACCTCACACAGTTAGTCACTCAACCCACGAGAGTAACAGATTCATCATCTACACTAATTGATCATATCTATACGACCTGCCCAGAAAACATTGTAGAATGCACAGTTACACGGACAGCATTAAGTGACCACTATCCTATTTGCTGTACCTGGACGAGAAAAGGGTTCAAAGCACCTAAAACGGAACATATCACAGTCCATTACAGGAATTTCAAAAACTTTAACCTTCAATTATTCCTACAAGACCTACAAATATCCCCTCTCTCATACGTGTACCAACTTCCCTATCCAGAAGAAGCCATAACATACTGGACACAAACTTTTAACAATGTATTCGACAAACATGTTCCTATAAAGCAAGTTCGTGTTAAAAATATCAGAAAGACCCCATGGATAACAAACGAAATATTATCAACAATGAGAGAGCGGGACGAAGCACATAAGCTCAAAGATTTCAGCAGGTATCGGATGCTTAGAAACAAAGTACAATACCTCATTCGTCAGGAAAAGAAACTACATTTCAGAAAGATGATTCAAGACAAAGCAAACAGTAAAGAAGTCTGGGCAGCCATTAGAACACTAACACACAAAACAAAGTCACTAAACTCTTTACCAAAAAGCTGCTCCCTCACGGCTACTCATTTTAGTAACCACTTCAAAACAGAAATTAACCATCTCAAATCGACACTAAAGCCAATGGACTGCGATATTAGTAAACTGACCGCCTTCTGCAATACTGAACATACCATAACAGATCTTAGAGATATTCCCTTTCTAACAGTACACGAAGTTCTCAAATATATCTTGGCATTAAAAAACAACAATTCATCTGGTCTTGATGGTATGAGCAGTGCAATTCTACGTTACGCTGCACCCATCATTTGCGACTCCTTAACCTATGTGTACAATCAATGTATTGCACACAACTACTTTCCCACAGCATTTAAATCTGCCAAAGTGTATCCTCTCTATAAATCTGGCTCACATAGCGATCCCAACAGTTACAGACCAATATCCCTTCTATCATCTCCTTCAAAACCACTAGAGAAACACATTTACAACACCACATTTCAACACTTAACAACAAACAAACTGCTCATTGAGAGCCAGTCAGGTTTCAGACCCAAACATTCCTGTCACACAGCTCTCACCAAAATGGCAGATAACTGGCTGTCGAACGTAAATGATGGGAAATTAGGTGGTGCTGTTTTTGTTGACTTCAAAAAAGCATTTGACATGATTGACCACACTATCTTGGTTCAAAAGTTGGAAACCCTCAGAATAGGCCCTAATCCACTAAACATCATCAAATCATTCCTGGGAGATCGACAACAGTTAGTGCTTCACAACAACTCGACATCAGATTTCTCGAAGATAGATACAGGAGTACCGCAGGGTTCTATTCTTGGGCCCCTACTCTTCGCAATGTTCATCAACGACCTACCACTACATCTAAAATATTCAACATGTGACCTCTTTGCAGATGATTGTACTATCTACACTAGTGACAATGACTGCGTGGCACTTGAAATGACTCTTCAATGCGATGTAGACAATCTAACAAAATGGAGTAATATGAATCGTATGCCATTAAACACAGCAAAAACGAAATCTATGTTGATTACCACCAGACAGAAACTCCTAAACTGCACCAAAAGATCGCTACAGGTACACGCGGAATCAATACAAATTGAACATGTAACAGAACACAAAGTTCTAGGAATCACGATTGACCAGCACTTAACGTGGAACTCCCATGTACGGAATTTAACCAAACACTTAGCTCAAAAGACGTACCAGCTAGCCAAAATAAAACACTTCTTAGACGCAGACACTAGACTATTGTTCTACACCTCACATATACAGACACATCTAGATTACTGCTCTACACTATGGGATGGTTGCCCTGCTTCCACCTCAAAGAGACTTCACTCCCTGCATAAGAGAGCAATACGTCTGATCACCGATAATCGCACGATATCACACACAAGGACAGGAAAAGAACCCACAATACTGTCCCTGAAAAAACGTCTTCTCTACAACAAAGCCAAGCTGACCCACGCAATTCTATCAAACAATGCTCCGCCGTACCTACGATCATTGTTTCAAACCAGTAGAAGAGAGGGACTACAATTACATCAGTTACGTCTGCCCAAACCTAGGATCGACCTGTTCAAACAGAGTCTAGCCTACTCTGGAGCCTACTTATGGAACAGCCTTCCACACCACCTAAAAAGCCTACCTACACAATATTCATTTAACAAAGCACTTTTCAAACACTTCCTAAACACTGATTATCTACCCCCATAGAAACATCATTTGCCTGTCAACATCTCATCCATAGGTCAACATTTCTTTTCCACTTCCGCTCGTTTTTAATGGGAATAATTTGTTTTATATCCATGTAATACTATTATATAATGTAATGTATGTGAGAATGGACCCGCATACCACTGTACTTTAGAGATGTGAATGTTTCCGTTTGCTTAAATGGGTGATGTACATGCAGATATAATTTTTTTTTTTTTTTTTTTTAAACTGCTGAAAGACTTTTTCTGTTACAGAAGTGCGCAAGAAAGTGTTATTATTATTATTTCAATTTCCGCCAAGAATGTATGGATGTAAGCGAGAATGTGTTTTTGTAATTCTTGTATTGAGGATTGATGACACATTCAAAAATACTACAGATTAGACGTTTTGACCGCATAAGTGAGTGTCGGTATACATAACTTATTTATTTATTGTTTTGTTTATATTATTTTATTTTTTATTATTATTATTTTTCTTCAGTCACTATCTTTATTTAAAAAAAAAAACCTAGGCTACTCATTTTTTATTATGATTGTATACTGTAAATGAATGCTGTTATGTTAACTTTATAATGTTGCATGCCTTTAAATTAATGCTTAAAGTAATATGTGGGAATAAAAGGATATAGTATGCAAGATAAATGAGAGTGAAAGGGCAGAATGTTAGACGGGCCTGCGCGCCCAATTCTCAACCCTTCGAAAATAAAGTTCGTTCGTTCGTTCGTTCGTTCTTCTAACATCCAGAGATTTCATGAACATTTAAATATAATCTTGTGGCGACCTGGTGTGGTCTCGCTCTCTAAAGTTACATGAGATAAAGCCACCCAAGAACATTTAAATTATAAATCAATAAAGTCTGTAAAGATTAACTGGAGAAGAACAATTGCCAGAGCGATATATTTAATTTTTTACTGTTCTGCTGTGGAAAAGAATTTATCATTTATGTACACTGACAGTCACGTATTTTCCACTGGATTAAAAACCCCGAAGGAAACATAACTCACTGTTCAGTCTTTGTCATCACGCTATAGAAGTTGCCCACCACCAGCGGTGAAAATCCAGGAGACCACTACCTTCTCATAACTTTACCTGTGCCAGTGCCATCCCATAGAAACTTTTAGATAATTATCAAAAAGGAACACTAATGCTTCACCTTCCAGCGATTACGGGAAAATTTGCTAAACGCCAAACCCGCTAGTCTGGGGCTGGAAAACGAAGGAAAAGACTCATATATGTGTTGAGTATTTACTTGCCTCTTTGTGTTATTCTATGGAGTGCCAGATTCAACGATCGGTAAGTGAGAATGTGTGTGTGACTGACGTGATGGCCATCGCTAGCGTGCATGAATGAATGAACGAGATATATTAGCAAAACTTGTAATTCTCTTTATTTGGTAAATAGCCTTATACTGTATTCATTGTATTGTTCTCTTTAAGTGGGATTGCTTACCTTTGCTTATTTCCCCTCCCTTAATCTGCTTAGTAAAGGGATAACTTGGAGAATACTAGGACTCTGTTCCTACGCCCCATACCTTACTTACTTAGTCGTTCCCCTTCTACCGTGAGGTGTAGAGGTTTGGAAGAGAGAGCGCCAGACCATTCTATAGGCTGTCTTCTTCCTGGCCTGGTTCCATTCTAGTCCTCGGTCCTTCAAAGATTGTCTAATGTTGTCCTCCCAGCGGACTCTGGGTCGTCCTGGAGGTCTGGATCCCTGGCTCTTTGTTTCCCATGCTTGTCGTGGTAGCCGATCTTCTCCCATTCTGCAGACATGGCCAAACCATCTTAGTTGGGACTGTTCTATTTGGGTCTGCAGCGGATGGGATTTTAGGCCTTGACGGATCGTCTGGTTGCGGACCATGTCTCTTCTTGTTACTTCAACCACTTTCCTCAGATACCTCATTTCTGAGGTTTGGATCTGGCTTTTGTGGGTTGTAGTCATTGCCCACGACTCGCATCCATATGTCAAGACTGGGACATAGGTGGAGCGGTATACAGCCATCTTCGTTTTCTTACCAACCTCTTTCTTGCTGAGGAATCCACGATTTATGGCCTGAAAAAGTCTCCCAGCCGCTGCTTTTCGAGTGGCCAACTCTTCTTTGATGCCTCCCTTTCGGTCTATAATAGCTCCGAGATATTTAAAGTGGTCGACCTGCTCCAGGACCTGTTCTCCCAACTTAATCTGATGTTTTCTTTCTTCTCGTGATATCACCATGGATTTTGTTTTAGAGCTGCTTATGACCATCCCTCTCTTCTCCAGCTCTTCCTTCCAGACTTGCAGGTTGGATTGGAGATGTGCCTCTGATTTAGCAATCAGGGCAACATCATCAGCAAATGCCAGCTCCGAAATATAGACCTGTCTCATCTTCCAGTACCCCACTGAATACTTTCTTGTTCTCTCCTTACATGCCTTGATGACATCGTCCATAAGGAGTATGAAGAGGTAAGGTGATAGGATATCACCTTGTCTTACACCAGTGGTGGTCCTGAACTCTTCTGACTTATGGTTTGCTGTCCTCACATAATTTCTGCAAGACTTGTAGAAGCTCTGTATAGCATGAATCAGAGGTGCTGGAATATTCTTCCTTGCCAAACAGTCCCAAAGTTTGCTCCAGGGGACCCTGTCAAACGCCTTTTCCAGATCTATGAAACAAAGATGGATCTCACTCTTATACTCAAGGGCCTTTTCACTCAGCTGTCTGAGTGTGAAGATTAGGTCTTGAGTACTTCGGTTTGCTCGGAATCCGCACTGGACCTCATCCAATTGTGGCTCAGCTAGGCGTCGGAGTCTCTGCTCTAGGATTCTAGAGTAGATTTTACCAGGGACACTGAGAAGGGATATGCCTCTATGGTTTCCACATTGTCGATTGTCACCCTTTTTGAAAATTGGTGTTATGATGGCAATCTCCCAATCCTTTGGTATGGTCTTGTTGCACCATGCTGCCTGTAGGACCTTTAAGAGTAATAGGTCGCCTGATGCTCCCATGTACTTAACCATTTCTGGTGTTATACCATCATGCCCTGCTGCTTTGCCCATCTTGATTTTCTCTAGTGCTGCCCTCAGTTCTTCCATCTTTATGTCATCTTCACCATCATTGGTTTTCTCTTCTGTGCTAGTGGTTATCATTTCTGATGCTTCACCATGCTCACCATCCAGGAGTTCTGAGAAATATTCTTTCCATCTTTCCATTACTTCCTTCGGGGCAGTAAGCAATTTGCCTTGCTTGTCCTTTATAAATTTGAGAGGGCATTGTTTTTCTTTCCTCATGTTCTTTAGGGTCTTATAGAACAATTTCTGGTTTTCTTGTGCATCTTTTTCTAGCTTTTCTCCAAATTCTTCCCAGGACTTCTGTTTTGCTGCTAGCACTTTGTTCTTTGCTTCTGTTCTGAGTGTCACATATTCTCTATATTTTTCCATTTGTCCTGTTGTGTTTTTAGCTCCTAAGTATTGTTTCCATGCCATTTTCTTCTCTCTTATTTTCTCTTTGACTTCCTCTGTCCACCAAGGTGTCCTCTTTCTCTGGTTCCCAAGTCGGACTTCACCGCATGCTTCTGCAGCAGCTGTCTTTATGATATCCTTGAATTTATTCCAGAGGGTTTCCAAGTCATCAGGTCGTTCTTCTGTGTTGCTCACTGCTGTAGCAATAAGCCCCTGATATCTGGTCTTAATTTCTGGCTCTCTCAGCTTGTAGGTCCTAATGCTCATTTCTCCTGCTCGTTTACTTGGTTTCTTGCGTGATGTTGGGCAGTTCCTAGGCTGAGCAACTCTTTCAGTTGTTCGTTTGATTGTTAGCAGGTAGTGATCACTTCCAATCTCTGGCCCCCTCCAGACTCTTGCATCTCGGACATATCTGAATGAGCTTCTCCGAACAATGGCATAGTCGATCACTGACTTCTCATTCTTGGTTGGTTCACATCTAGTGTATGCATGTATGCGCTTATGGGGGAACTTTGTGTTTGTAATGATCAGATTCTGCTCACTGCAGAATCTAAGGAGTCGCTTTCCATTGTCATTGAGAGTATCTTCTCCATATCTTCCGATAACTCCACCCCATCTAGCATGGTCATTTCCAACTCTGGCATTAAAATCTCCGAGCATAATAACTTCATCTAGGCAGTCATCCACTGTCCTTTGAAGCAGCTCGAAGAATTCCTCCTTGACCTCTGCTCTCTCATCCTCATTTGGCCCATACACTATGACCAGGTTGACTATGGTTTCTCCTTCTTTTAGTTTTACAACCATAATGCGCTCCGAGACAAAGTTCCATCCCTTGATACTATCTTTTTGATTTTGGGCCACAATGCAACCCACGCCCCCTTTAGCTCTTTCAGATATGGGTACACCACTGTAGAGCAACGTGTTGCCATCGAGATCCATGACTCCTTGTCCTTTTTTCTTCGTTTCCGTTATAGCCAGGATTTCTAGTTTTGCTTTCCTCATCTCTTCCACCAGCTCCTCTTCCTTCCCATTTATACTTCTTGTGTTCCAAGTTCCATAAGTCGTAGTCCGTAGTCCGTTCCAGTTCGTCGACTTTAGAATCAGTCCGGTTTTCTCTCTTGTAGTTCGCGTAATCATGATTTAAAGCAAACAGGTGATTGGCCTGTTGTGCCTTTGCATGGTGGAGCGGCTGCCTCCTTACGGCCTCCATGCAGGCCGCCCTCCTCCTTTTTCATCCGGGCTTGGGACCGGCATAGGCGGAGTTACGCCCCATACCAAATATTGTAAAACCCCCTATCAGAAGAAATTAATCTACTGTTGGGTTAATTTTTCTATTCCTGATAACCACCTGTCTTTGGACTGGGTTTTCTTTGTCTATACAAGCGGGAAGGGCATATTGGGATACTCCTCCCCCCCCCCCCCCCCCCCCCCCCCTCCACATTGTTATTTGTATTTTTCTGTAACTATGATTTTTGACTGTACCATGCTTAATGTTGTGATTTTGGTTTAATGATAATAAACACCATAAAACTGATATTACTGTGTTGGCCAACCCATCACCCCATATATGTTATATGTAGTTTGTATTCATGTATGTGTGTTTGAAGCACCAAATTGGTGTGTGTACATGAGTGTTGAGTAAGTGGCAAAAATTGTTTAGCCAGGAGAGGTTTAGGAGTCTACAGATAAACAAAAATTGTCGTAAGATAGACAGATCGGAGAAATTACCCGATCTCAGAGACTGTCCTTACTCTTTTCAGCACCCGTGTGAATCAACTATCTATTTCTTACCCCTTTCTATCATAGAGCCTTCACCATCATTCTTCACTCTAACGGGACCACTATTTCTAAGACCTATCTCAAAATAAAATTTACGACAGTGCAATAGGACACTTTTTACTGAGCATTACAGCAGGGGGCATGTCACGAAAGGTTCAGATGTTATTGAGAATGTAAGGTTATCCTGGACAAAAGATGTATCAGGTGATACCAGGATAGTGCCAGATAAGAGACTGGTCTTACCAGAAATACCCCCTTCTCTGAAAAGAGTAAGGGTGTATCGACAATCAAAGGTTAGGGTCAGCTGTATAAACCTCCAGGTGTGATGAAAGTGAATGTCCTGAAAGCCTATTTGCTACTTTTCAAGATCCGACTTTGATATTATTATTAATTGTTTATGTTGGCTAATTTTGCTAGGGGTATTAATTATGATCTATCTCTATAACTATACTATGTATCCAACAAAACTTATAACTCAATGTAAATAATTTCAGCAAGTCTGATGGTACATATCTACAATTTTATTTAACCTATACCGGTTCTCTTTTCGGTTAGGAAATTTAAAGAAATTCAAAGATATTTACAGCATAAAATAAATAAACATAGAAACTTTAATTATCAAACAGAATCATGTCTTGAAAGTTCTATTTTTCTCTACACTGATTAATTATTATAATCCACTATAGTTTGTCACTAAGTTGAACTGTGAAGGTAGTAATAGATACATTCAGTCCATAAGAAATCATCCTTCACTGTGTTTTTATTTCTGTTTATATTCTATGTTATATACTGAATAGGCTGACCAGTGGCTATATATCGCCACTTATCTCGTGGTTGTCGAATTCAAACTCCTCCCGCCATAGACTAACACGTCTGTGAAATTTCAGGCAGTGGAACAGGGGGTGGCTGGCTACAATGACTTCACGAGCACTTGCACCTCAGAATCCAAGAGAGTTAGTTGAAAATACTTCCAGTAGTTTGCAGGATAAAACCTGGAATACAAAAAATCACAACCCCTGTATGGTCCAGCACTATTCTGTCCTTACATATGATGGACATAACATACAGTGTCAGACATTGTACTAACATATGCACAGGACAATTTACCTCAGCACCAATCACAGCCAGTTCACTGTGACTACAATTTCATTATAAATCCTAAGTTAGATTCCTTTGTCCATGATCTGCTTCCATACAATGATTTGGTATAGTATAAAAGTACTAAGTAATATCTTGATCGATTCATTACAACAATTCCTGTTAATCCTTTCTTAGGTTCCCGATAAATGTCATTCCTTTAAGAAATACTCTTTCAAATACATTATCAAACTTACAGTCGTATTTTTGCCATCATTCTCAATTATTTTACACTTTTCACAATGCTGGCTTTCGTATCTAAAAATCAACACATGCTTGCGTTTCAGCCGACAGCACATTCGTCCTGTAATATACTAACACACGCTATGCACTTCCTAACACATCAGTGAATTAATCACAGCAAAAATACATAAACATATACATATATATATATATAGTCATTCTTACCCTCAGGCAAAACGTACAAGCTGTTAATGGCATCTAATGTCTGCGCTACAGTTGCGGATGGCAAAGGTACATGACGATTACACGGTTACCGCTTCTTCTGTACAGCTTGCAGTTTTTGAAAAAGTTGTGGCCTCAATTCAGCCAAGTTCAAGGACTTATATAGCACCGCATCCTCCCTCTCGGATGGCATGGGGTAAAAGCGGTGTTAAAAATATAAAACTGTGGCGTATTTTTGCTTTCAGTTCAATTAGCAAAATTTTTAATATTCATTATCGTTCTTAATTCTGGGCCGATTTTGGTCATTTAAAGTTTGAATTATTCTGTGAATTATTCTGTATTAATCTATCTATTAATTAGTTAGTTTGCCAAATGCATTTTAATGTATGCATGCTTTAACTAGCTAAGTTGGGACTAATCCTGATGTAACGAAGTTCTTTCAGTTGATATTTCTATTTTACTAGAATACTATTCGAGAAAGTTTTTACACCTACCTCTAAAGTAACATTCCCGTTGTTGAATTATATAATCCTTTCCGGTGATACTTCTTTATTCTTTTCATAATTAAATATCCTTGTCCCCTCGGTTACATAGAATAGGCCTCTATATTTAAGCATAGTACGTTTTTAACACACAATAATAAGGGTGCGTTTTCATTGGCTATTGTATCAGAGAGTTCTCTACTTATGGCGTACGGAATGGTCATTAGAAAACCGTGTTGTGAGACAGAATAAATCACGACAGGGTAATCTGGTCATCAGAAGTGTTCCCTTAAGCAGACACATGTTTCGGATCTTTTACCTTCATGACACTCGGGGGGAAGGGAAGGGGACGTTTTGGTACATAACTCCCACTAATCAACGTTCTGATGCTTGTTTTCTGTCTGAACTGGGAATTGAACCCAGCCCACCTTGTTTGTTGTGAAGGTAAAGATTTTGTTGTACATGAACTAACTGCCCTGAATTCCACCGTACACTGTGGTTGTTCCACGGGCAGCACGATGCCATTTCCGCAGGTTAGCCACGCGGTGCCCGTGTCCTTAACTGTCCCTTTAGGGCCAATTATTTCAGTAGATCATACACTGAACAAGCCAAAAGACCTCATGCGCCGACTTCTACAGCTATAACTTTGGCGGTGAACCCATCATGTCTCTATTTTGTGAACAGTTTATTGTATTTCGTCATTCTGGAAGCTTGTTGCTAATCTAAATTCAAATGACACTGCTTGTACAAGAAGTACGCGGATATTTAAGAAAATAATGAGATGGTTAAACGAAAGCATGAAGTTTGGGAAATTAAAGGTACATAAGTACAAGTGGTGGTGGTAGTATTAGTAGTAGTACTGGTGGTGGTGGTGGCGGTAGTAGTAGTAGTAGTAGTGTTGGTGGTGGTGGTGGCGGTAGTAGTAGTAGTAGTAGTATTGGTGGTGGTGGTGGCGGTAGTAGTAGTAGTAGTAGTGTTGGTGGTGGTGGTGGCGGTAGTAGTAGTAGTAGTAGTGTTGGTGGTGGTGGTGGCGGTAGTAGTAGTAGTAGTAGTATTGGTGGTGGTGGTAGTAGTAGTAGTAGTAATATTGGTGGTGGCGGTAGTAGTAGTAGTAGTAGTATTGGTGGTGGTGGTAGTAGTAGTAGTAGTAGTATTGGTGGTGGTGGTGGCGGTAGTAGTAGTAGTAGTAGTAGTAGTAGTAGTATTGGTGGTGGTAGTAGTAGTATTGGTGGTAGTAGTAGTAGTAGTAGTATTGGTGGTGGTGGTAGTAGTAGTAGTATTGGTGGTGGTGGTGGTAGTAGTAGTAGTAGAAATAGTAGTATTGGTGGTGGTGGTAGTAGTAGTAGTATTGGTGGTGGTGGTAGTAGTAGTAGTAGAAATAGTAGTATTGGTGGTGGTGGTGGTAGTAGTATTGGTGGTGGTGGTGGTAGTAGTAGTAGTAGTATTGTGGTGGTGGTGTTGGTAGTAGTAGTAGTAGTAGTAGTAGTATTGGTAGTGGTGGTGGTGGTGGTAGTAGTAGTAGTAGCAGTATTGGTGGTGGTAGTGGTGGTGGTAGTAGTAGTAGTATTGGTGGTGGTGGTGGTAGTAGTAGTAGTATTAGTGGTGGTAGTAGTAGTAGTAGTATTGGTGGTGGTGGTGGTAGTAGTAGTAGTAGTATTGGTGGTGGTGGTGGTAGTAGTAGTAGTAGTATTGGTGGTGGTGGTAGTAGTAGTAGTATTGGTGGTGGTGGTGGTAGTAGTAGTAGTAGTATTGGTGGTGGTGGTGGTAGTAGTAGTAGTAGTATTGGTGGTGGTGGTGGTAGTAGTAGTAGTAGTAGTATTGGTGGTGGTGGTGGTAGTAGTAGTAATAGTAGTATTGGTGGTGTTGGTGGTGGTAGTAGTAGTAGTAGTAGAATAAGTAGTATTGGTGGTGGTGGTGGTAGTAGTAGTAGTATTGGTGGTGGTGGTAGTAGTAGTAGTAGTAGTAGTATTGGTGGTGGTGGTAGTAGTAGTAGTAGTAATAGTAGTAGTAGTAGTAGTATTGGTGGTGGTGGTGGTGGTAGTAGTAATAGTAGTATTGGTGGTGGTAGTAGTAGTAGTAGTAGAAGAAGTAGTATTGGTGGTGTGGTGGTAGTAGTAGTAGTAGTAGTAGTATTTGTGGTGGTAGTAGTAGTAGTATTGGTGGTGGTCGTGGTGGTAGTAGTAGTAGTAATAGTAGTATTGGTGGTGGTGGTAGTAGTAGTAGTAGTAGTAGTTTTGGTGGTGGTGGTAGTAGTAGTAGTATTGGAGTTGGTGATGGTGGTGGTAGTAGTAGTAGTAGAAGTAGTACTGGTGGTGGTGGTGGTGGTAGTAGTAGTAGTAGTAGTAGTATTGGTGGTGGTGGTGGTAATAGTAGTAGAAGTAGTATTGTGGTGGTGGTGGTGGTAGTAGTAGTAGAAGTAGTAGTAGTAGTATTGTAGTATTACTAATCATTTATTCATTCATTTTCCTGTGCTCTCCTTACGGAGCATAGAACCACCACTGCAGCTATTCCCCTTCCAGGAAGCGTGCACAAAACATTCACATGGTCTTGCGGTGATGCATTCTGAGTCTATTTGTTTTACATGGTGAGGTTGCCAGCACCATCACCATTCACCTTGTACGACATGCCTGAGGGGTAGTAGACCCATTCTTTCATTGTCTCGTCAGAGAACTATACGTGACAGTAGTAGTGGTTATAGTAATAGTTTACAGTTATTAGTTACTAGCTAGTAGTTAGTGAAGTTTTTATTCTCATATACAAGATCTGAGAAACCCACTTGGTAACAAAGTAATAGTTTGTGTGTCCGAAAGAAAAAGATTAGCACAAAGGAAAGAAAGTAACAAAAGAGTGAGTGCTGGAGAAAGGAAGAGTCAAGAAAGATTGACGTAGAGAGAAGGCGACATGAGAAGAGATTAACCTCGCGCGTCGGAACTCAGTGACACGGGATTAATGAGAGATTTCCCTGGAAACGAAGTGCTGACACTCGGGAAGGATGACTTTTCTGGACCGTAAAGAAAGCTGGGTGGTAAAAATTGTGGAGGAGAGCTATTGTGAGTGTTACGGAGGTGCTAAGAATGCAGATGCAGTAGCACAAGCAGCCATGAATTAATGAGCTACTGGTCGCCGTATTTCGGTGTTTTCCCCAGCTTTTTAAATGCCCGAAGCCTTATGCAATGTTCAGCGTCGGATTTATGAATGTGCCATCGTAGGTCATGACCCTGGTGGTATATTTCTGGGGTAACAAATCTGAGCATGAAAATATGTAAAATTACAGTGAAACACATCTAAGTCATTAAAAGTGAATGGACGATGGTGACACTTTGGTGAACACAGTCTAGCAAAAAGGAATCCGCTGAATTTGTGATATGTTCGGTTATTTAATGAATACCAAAAGAATGCCGTAAAAAATGAATTAAAAAAATGATATACATATTTTTTTTATATCCAGCTCAAGGAGACTAAAAAAAACAAACTTAAACACATCCTTGTTAGTGCTGTTACTTTATTCACAAAGTCAAAATTGACCAGAAAAATACAAACACACTGTCTGTCACGGGTTGCCCCCCCCCCCCTGCTTTGCAGTAGTGGTCCAACAGTGGCCAAAACCGAGAGTATCTAATTACGGTCTTCAAAGCAGAGATGCAACTAGAAGGATGATGATGATTCTACCTTGAGGCAGTGTTCACAAGATATTCAGAAGTCAAGAACAATGCTGAATATGTCTTAGCAAAGTTAACTTAGTATCTGCCCGCCGCATTTTGTGAAGAGATATATTGTATGATTTATTTATTAGCTCGCTTAAGCCCCCAACTGAATTAACAGTAAAATGTTACTTATTCGTTCTATAGATGTAAATATGTATATATGAAACCCTGATTCATACGTGTGCATCTCTCTCGGTAATAATTAAATCAACTATGAATTTGTACAACATGTAACATTTAATAATCAATTATTCTTTAATAATTGTAAATAAATGAAGGATTGGTGAGTTAATGCTTGTTTCTTCACTGACACTTCGCTGGAATTCAACTAAGTTTGAAACAACTAAAAGTGTTCATTTGGTTCTGGCCTGATAAGATTAGACTAGGCTGTCAGAATGATGAAGTGTAGTAGTTGTTGCTGACTGCTCCGTCAATTTACCATTTCCGTGACGAGGGCTCGTCCCAAAACATGAGTGCAAGGGGTAACCGCTCCTGATCTAAGCGAGTATCTTCACAGGCCGTTGAAGGTAGGCTTTTAGTGTTGACTACAAGCTCTGAACCACAGAATCGTCTTCCAAACTGGTATCGCATACTGGTACCGCAAATGATCTTGTAGACTCGTACCACAAACTTTAGAGGAAAACAAAGGCCTCTGCTAAGTTTATGTTGTCTGATATTAGTCAGGCGCCTTCCCGCTGTTTCTTCCTACGACTCTTTTTCGAAGCATTTTTATCCCCTCTGAGTATACATTATAGCTCAGTGGATATGATAAAATTTCACCCTTACTTTCAGTTAGTCTGAGCGAAAAGTACGTCTGGACAGCGGAGAATGCAATAGTTTGTGCCTGGGTGAACATGTCTAAGTATACATATAACTTTGTACACATGATAATAAATGTATACACATGATGTCATCATCATCCACTTCTTGCTTCACTTGGGACTACCGCTGCTTTTGGTTCTCTATGAGAAACCCGCATAAAGTAGTCACCAGCTCTTTGTTGTGGTGGTTCATAAATATATCATTTTCAAATTCTGAGGTTGCCAGCCTCGTATGAACCTGTATCACCACCAGTAGTTCAAACATGTCAAATTCAATGTTTAAAATATATGTCACAACTTACCCCAACTAGTTGGGAAATCTAGACTTATTGCTTAGTTGAATAGTCTTAGCAACTTGATAAAGATGCTTCGAACATGCGTCTGGGGTATTATTTCTATTTAGAATCTGTCTGTGACTTGTGAGCGGTTTTGCAGAAATCAGGTTTTCGTGTTAATATTGTTGAGTTTTTCTACTGATGTTTCAGAAGATGCTACAGTACGTTTTGTCCGGTCCTATAAGTTCAGAATCCTGACTCTGTTCTTTCCTGGCTTTTTGTCTGGGCTGTCTACTCTGACGGTTTTGGAATGCAGTGTCGTACATCTTCAAATCTTTATATCACTG
This sequence comes from Oreohelix idahoensis, assembly GCA_024509875.1. Lineage (NCBI taxonomy): Eukaryota > Metazoa > Mollusca > Gastropoda > Stylommatophora > Oreohelicidae > Oreohelix > Oreohelix idahoensis. The sequence goes on along the minus strand of JAMPIV010010059.1, from coordinate 14,646 downwards.
TTTTCCTGTCCACGCGTCCATCTTCTTTTCTGACCAGCTTCCAATCAGAACGAATGTATATTTCTTGCTCTTATTTGATCCAATCCACGAGCAAGGAATTAAGTGGGTCGGAGTGTTAGTTTTTACCTTCACCCTCGTGTTTCAAAGTATCATTTTAAAATTTTAACACATGACCTCATCTCCATATATGGCATGGCTCCTTCCGTTACTCTTAGATAACCTTTCAAATCAGATTTGTAACCCTGCAAGATAGTGCATCGCCTATAATGTCTCCTCAGACGGGTGTATTTGTAATTATTATTATCGTAGACAATCTCTGGACGGGAGTGATTATTCATCGCATCTGCCCCGTTTACCGGAAGGGTAATCTTAAACTTGTCGCTGATGCAGACTCACCCAACCTGGCTTTCTTTGTATTCTCTGCCAAAGTGTCTGAACGCGTTTGCGATTAAACACGCACCCAGATGGACATTCTTGCCTGACGGATATGAATTACGTAGAAAGTCAACAAATACTTTCACGTTTACCGTATCGGGACCGTCGTCTATCTGTATGAGTTCAAAACACTCGGCGATTACAATTTTAATATGTCGGCATGTCTATTATCCGTGAAATGACATGACCGCAGTATGAGAAGAGGTAAGCACATCTAAGGAGTGGCGGGGCAAAATTTTATGCGCGAAAAAAATGGAGAAATAAATAGATAATATAGGAGAGAAAGAAGAGGTATAAAAGGACGCGACCAACTGTCGTCACACACACCATAGTTCCGGGGCACTTTAAACACCTTGAGGTCCCTTGAGAATCTGTGGACATATGAAAAACGCCATCCCACATGTGTGTATGTATGGACTTGTCACGATTATGGAAGCAGATTATGTCTGAGTTTAGACAGGGTGTGAATGAAGTGTGAAAGTAGATATGGATAGAGTCACTAATGTAAAATAGGAAGTGAGGTATGACTTCCGGAGAGATGAGATATGTAATTAGATATCTAAATCGTCTTCCAGCCTCATTCGTTACAATGTTTAGAATGTCATGCACCTCATCCGTCCTCTCCGCTAAATAGATTACTCTATTTCAGTAAGGACAACACAAGTAAACATCAAGTGACAGATAGAATTATAAAAAGTGAATTTTGGCCGCTTAGAACATATAATTATATTTATTAAATAAATCCACATTCAACAAAATAATAACCTCACTAGCATTGATGGGTTTGTGATATCATTTCACAACAATACAACAGAGCAAAGACAAATCGTATAGATTTATAACCCCTAACTGCATTTACACGTACAAAAGAAAAAATCTAACTAACAGGGGCGGCCCACAGTCCTCTTGTTCGAAGACGGCTGCTTCTGTTTGGTTAAATTACTCTGGAGGGATATACCTCCTAGGCTGTAGAAATCACTAACTAAGGATACTCAATTACACTACTAAAATAATATCCCACAGTTCCGCCTTAAAACTCAACAAACGAAACACATAATTTTTATGCCGCCACTGTAGCGAATATCTGTAGGCGGTGGAAAGAAAAAAACCTATCCCAAAGGCAGCGAGTGGTATTGCTGCAAATTAAGGCTCTCAATGTAAAACACTCAGCAACCAATGGGTGTACTACTAGTGCCCTAGGCGTATGGTTAAAATATCAGTTGAAGGCGTTTTACCTTAAGTCCCGATTGAGAGACAGGTTAAGCCCCGACTGAGAGACTCCAGCTGATTGAACCGAGTTTGACTTGTGCAGGGAAAACGAATGCCCGCGGGAGAGGTCAAGGACGCACTACCTGGCAAAAGTAGAAATGTACTGAGACAACTTCGCAGTGGTACCACAGACTAACCACTACTCTCTGACTTTCTGCACTGATGTTTAGGAGTAGCAATCGGCTATAATATGTGCCGAAGTAAACAGGATGGCAAAGGAAGCAGGCAGTCTATGTCGGGATACTGGGTGACTTCATGAAGCAGGTACAGGGAATGGTTCAAATGCACGTGTAAACAAACAAGCAATCAATATCCTATTAATAACTCGTATCGGACATGCCTATTTATTCACTCCTGCTCATTCAAACCCAAACAAACCATCACTCTCTTTTCACTCTCCCTTTTGTTCTTGCTTTTTTTGCACTAAGGCATCAGGCTCAAAATTTAAGTCCCGCCCTCTTATCGATTAACAGTCTATCGTCTCGTGCTTGCGAGGCGGTGTTTATCGGCTAAACGTGTGTCGTGAAACGAAGTGTAACCCACTACTTTGTTAATCACTATGTCGAGATACAGATTTGCTTCAACCAATCAACGATTAACGTTCACCAGTCTCTGAGACAGAATAAATTAACGGCCATCTTGTTCACGCAAGATGGCCGATGAAAACTGAATAAAATTAGGCTGTATGAGACCAGGTACAAAACCGGAGGAAACCAATCAACTTGCTCCGCCAGGAACCAACCGAAAGCTTTCTTCAAGTAGTTACTTGACTATATAATCGGGCGGATTTTATGCTAACCACGCAACCCCGAACTTGACGCCAGAGATACAGACTGAAGAGGGAGAAGCTGTCACCTTGATTTATGGTAACTTACCTGAGGGCATCGACCTGCAACCTACTTCACTAAGTCGCGTCAAAACCTGGCCAGTTTAAAATCTTAGGAGGGTAAATATTTTTACGATAACCGTTGGTATTTGTTGTGTGTCATTTATACTACCTATCAGGTTACTGATTGTATCTTGGGGGGAATTAAGTATAATGATTGTATTTCCTATTATGATTGAATAGACGAAGACTAATAGGACTCATACTTCAACCTATTGTCTCCTATACTTCAATCTATTGTCAGTCTATAACTTCAGTCTATTGTCTCTGATAATTCCAAACTGTAAATATAATCAAAACAGTCCTTGTCAGGACTCAATCTATTGTCGCATCTAACTCAATCTATTGTCTTCTATAACTCAATCTATTGTCTCAGATAAGACCAACTGCAATATAACCAAAACAGTCCTTGTCAGGACTCAGTCTATTGTCGCATCTAACTCCAATCTATTGTCTCCTATAACTCCAACCTGATATATCACCAACCAGTCCTCGTCTCATATACTCCTATCATAAGAACATAACAATATTGTTAGGATATATGTTACCAGCTATTGTCAGAGAGGGCGTGATATAGTATAGGGGAAGGACATTGTTGTATCACACCTAGGTGTACATATTATTGGATTTATTCATGTATTGATTTATATTATGGGATGTATTCATGTATAAAATGTATTCATGTATTGAATCTATATTATTGAATGTATCCATGTATTAGTTTATCAGAAAGAATGTTTTGCAAGTAGACACCTGTCTTGTCTCGCTATTGCTAAATCATACTGAGCCATGTTGTCATTCATCCCACATGCATACATCGGAGACACGCTCATTTCACTCACACTAGAAATAGGTGGGCTTGAGGACAGAAATTAGCCCCTATTTTTGCTTTGTTACAGGTTTAATTGTGTCCTAAAAACCTGAGGTCGTATGTTCGAGTCAATCCCGCTGCCTGGAACTCCGCAGGAGCATAGAGGTTGACCAGACTCTACATCTTTGGTCCCCCTCAGTCTTGGGTGGGCTAAAGGAACGATACTCTGCCGGTGGTGTGAACCAAACAAAGAAGAACAGACTTAAGAGAGATGAGTACACATTAGTACCATTTCTGTCGGCATTGTGAGCATAGAACTGTCAATGAAGAAAACGTGAATTAGCGTAGCAAGAGACAATAATAAGATCATAGTGGATAAATTATACGTAAATAACAGCATAGCTGATAAACGTTATATCCTTAATTAACAGCACAGCTGATATAATTTTTGTTCCTATAATTGGAAAACGTGTTGTAATATTTATAAATATAAATATTTGTAAATCATATGTAAACTTACCAATTCATTTCATTCCATTTTTTGCAACATTCACCTTTCAGCACAAGAGTAGATAGTGTATATATACTAAATAAAATATAAGGAAATTGTATTTTGAACGACTTGTCAATTTTATCATTGTTAAGTAAAAATCTGTTTCCTTGCTTTGTTTAATATCACAATTAGTTACACAGCAGAGGTGGCGCTTTATGTCGGTCTCCTCTATACTATCGTTTCGAGATCAGATCATTCACAGCCGTAACTAATTTGTGATACCAGTAGTCCTCTCAGACACTGGGACTTCACCATTTTCTGCAGAAATTCTATTTCTGTAATTGTCAGTACTATACTGATCCAAGAGCCAAATAAAACCTCTCGCCACAACGTGAAGCGATTATTTACATTTTAGGTCACTGCCTAGGGCCTAATTACTCTACACACACAGTTAGCTTACAAGATAGTAATGTTTGAAACAGATTTAAGGTTATACATACATCCCGAGGTAATTAAGAGTTGCCCAATTGATCATTACTCTAGTAAGTAATAAAACCAGATTAGTTAAAAAAGGAGCAAGGCTTTTATCTGCTGTATTTACAAAATAACAATACTCTTTAAAGTAATTACTATACACAGATTCACATCTTCTATCTCTAAGAAAAACACTCTTAAATTAACACTGCAGTGATTTTGGATGGTGGCGCACTTAACAAAATTCGGAATTACCTTATCATGGAAAAATTTATCATAAGGGGAAAAAAATTTATATATATATATAAGATGAAACAAAGTAACCAGGGGTCTGTATTATTTACAACTGGTATTTGCTCTGGCACAGATATGACTCTGAAAGGTAGAAAATTCTCTGGAGACAGTGGCAAGGAGTGTTAGAGACACCTAGCATATATAGTCAAACTTAGTAGTAGGTGTTCAGGCGGTGGTCGCACGTGCATTGAGATCAGCGTATCAACGACGTAAGGACCTCGGGAAGTAGTCTCCCTGACGTCTCGTGATAAAGGAAAGTTGCCTAAGCTATAGCGACACTCTGGCGGTCATTCGAACGACCAGAGTTCGCAATTCTAGAGCGCTCGCACACATGAAAGGCGAAGGTCTCTTCTGCTGTGTGTTCGGCTTCTCTCTGATTAAAAAAGTCGGGGAACTCTGCCGCTACCCACAATAAAGGATCAATAAAAGACTTTTTGCTTGGTGCCGATGCACACGTGCAAAGGGGTGGAATTTAGCCTGTCCAAAGTAAGAGTGACATGGCTAGGTCCAGAAATAGAGCTGTAGGAGCTATTGGAAAGAAAAAATGGGAGGCGAGAAAATAGAGAATAAGACAGAAGCGGACCACTGATCTAAAAGTGACAGGGATTCATATTCAATTTACGAAAGGACTGCTTATGTGTAAAAAGGACTCTATCTATATACGGCTCGTGTGTGGGGACTGCAAGTATGTGAATTTGTGGAAAATGAAAAGGTCTTAAGGAGTCAGAGTGAATAATTGAAATGTGCTAGGATCGAAGAAATGGTTATTTTTTCACCTCTAAATGACTCAATCTGCCATCAATGGTACCTATACCTTGTAGCGGTATGGCAGCTTGTGTACCCTGACAATCCCCAGAGCTATGCCAGTGGGAGATTTACTCCTGGTAGGTTCAACCAAGCTGGACTTGTCTGCGTGGGTAGGGGTCAGATAAAAGCTGGTACTCTGGTCCTCCAGGTTGGGGGTTTTAGCACAGGACCGACACCCCTGTCTATGTAAAAAATATCGCACGTTACGGAAACAACAATAAATGGAAAAACTTTGCTGCGGGACGGACATCCGGAGTCTCAGGCTCGTATGACTGACAGTGGTGAAAGCCGAAAGGAAGCCACTGGCATGAAAACGGATGCCCCGACCGCAAAACACGAAACCAGAATTGGTTTTTCGAACGTCAGAACTATGAATGAGGCAGGAAAGCTGAGAAAAATCACAGCAGAGATGAGGAACTACAAGATACATATCCTGGGAATAAGCGAGAGCAGATGGACAAGTAGGGGGAGAATAAAAACAGATACAGGGGAAACAGTACTTTATTCTGGCAGAGAGGATGGTCAGCACAACGAAGGTGTAGCCATTATCCTAAAGAAAGGAATGGAAAGGTCTTTACTGGAATGGAAACCCATCAACAACAGACTGATAAGAGCAAGACTAAGAGGGAGGTTCACCAACACCACAATTATACAATGCTATGCACCAACAAACGACAGCGATGAAGAGATTAAGGACGAGTTCTATCAACAGGTACAAAAAGAAATGGAAACTACACCCAGGTACGATCTCATTATAGTAATGGGAGACCTAAATGCGAAAGTGGGAGCACACAATAATTATAACGAAAGAGTAATGGGGAAATGCGGCACTGGAACAGCAAATGAGAATGGGGACAAATTAATAAGCTTCTGCAGTATTAACAACCTGGTCATTGGAGGAACACTTTTTTCCACACAAGGAAGTGCACAAGTTAACATGGGAATCACCAAACGGACGAGACAGAAACCAGATAGATCACATAATGATCAATGGCAGATGGAGACATGCACTACAAGACGTGAAAGTAAGAAGAGGCGCAGATGTGGGAAGTGATCATCACCTAGTAGTAGCAAGACTGAAAGTGAAACTCAGAGCTGCTGGACCAGTTGCAGTCAAACAGAAAAGATACAACATCACGAAACTGAAGGATCCCCTCACCAGAAAAGCTTTCGTGGTCGACGTAAAGAGAAGATATGAGATTGTCAAAAGCCAGGAAAGAACAGAGACCGATGATGTTGACCAGAGATTCAACACCATCTCAACAATATACAAGGAAAGCAGCAAGTCATGCTTGGGATTCCAGGAAAGAAAGAGCCAAGACTGGATAACACCAGATACGCTAAACACCATAGCGAAGAGAAAGGAAATGAAAAGAAAGAAAACAGAAGCTAAGTCTCCCAGATTAAAGGCAATATAAAGTGAACAGTACAGTCAGCTGGACAGGGAAGTTAAACGTCAAACCCGTGCTAACAAAAGGACATTTCTGGATCACCTTGCAAGTCAGGCAGAAGAGGCAGCACTGAGAAATGAACAAAGCACAGTATACAAAATAACTATAATCATCAGTGGAAAACGAGGTGCAAACAATATTACATTAGTAAGAGATAAGCAAGGAAATCTCATCACAACAGTAGAGGGACAGGAAATGATGGGCAGAGCATTTCAGAGAAACTCTGAATATGGAACCACCAGAGACACAATTGAATGTTCCTGAGACTGAAAATGATCTAGATGTTAATACAGACATCCCACGAAAAGAAGAAATCATCACAGCAATCAAAAGGTTAAAGAATGGAAAAGCTCCTGGTCTTGATAACTTAAATGCAGAGCTATTTAAGACAGACCCAGAGCTAGCTGCAGAACTATTAGAACCACTATTTGCACAAGTCTGGAAAACAGGGACAACACCAACAGAGTGGAAAAAAGGAATAATTGTCAAATTGCCCAAGAAGGGAGATCTTGCAGACTGCAATAATTGGAGAGGAATAACTCTTCTCTCAGTTCCCAGCAAAATACTAGGCAGGATAATTATACAGAGAATCTCAAAAGCAGTAGACCACAAACTGAGGAAAGAACAAGCAGGATTTAGAAAGAACAGAAGATGTGTTGATCATATATTTACCCTCAGGAACATTATAGAGCAGTGCTCAGAATGGCAAAGACAGTTGTACATTAATTTCGTTGATTTTGAAAAGGCTTTTGACAGTATACATAGGGACAGTTTATGGAAAATACTGAGGGCTTATGGAATTCCAAGCTGCATAGTGTCAATCATAAAAAGCCTTTATGCCAACTTTACTTGCAGCATTGCGCAGAGCAACCTAACCTTTGAAGTGAAGACAGGAGTACGATAGGGATGCCCCTTGTCAACCACTCTATTTTTAACAGTCATAGACTGGGTGATGCGCCAGACAACAGAGGGCAATCCAAGAGGAATACGATGAACTACATTTTCTACATTGGAAGATCTCGAATATGCAGATGACATTGCACTGCTAGCACATTCACATCAACACATCCAGGAAAAAACGGATATACTTAATAAGTATAGCCAGCAGGTGGGCTTGAACATCAACCTAAAGAAGACAGAGGTCATGACGCTCAATGTGAGCAACCCTGAGCCCATATCAGTAAGGAATCAGCAACTGGAACAGACAGATGCCTTCACATACCTAGGATGCATAGTAACACCAGACGGCGGAGCAAGCAAAGACATCAACAACAGAATGAACAAAGCAAGAACAGCCTTTTTTAGTCTAAACAACATTTGGAAGTCCTCTCAGTACAGCACAAGCACAAAATTAGGATTACATCAGAGCTGTGTGCTTTCTGTGCTTCTCTATGGCGCGGAGAGCTGGAGAGTTACAGAGAAGGAAATGTCGAATTTGTCCTCTTTTCACACAACATGCCTAAGAAAAATTCTCCGAATCTTCTGGCCGAATATCATCACCAACCAAGATCTGCTTACTCGGAGCAAGCAAGAGGACATGCACACCATCATAGCTGGCAGACGCTGGAGCTGGGTTGGCCATGTCCTCAGAAGAGACCCCGATGCCATCACAAGAACAGCTATGCTATGGACCCCTGAAGGAAAACGAAAGAGAGGCCGACCAAAAACAACTTGGCGGAGGACTGTGGAGGCTAAGATGCAAAGAATGAACCAGAGTTGGGGCACTGTACGAAGGATGGCTGCCGACCGAGCAAAGTGGAATCAATTTGTTGTTGCCCTACAAGACGCCACCAGGCGTAATGGCCACTGACTGCTTTGACGGTCGACGGCTAAGGATCAAAGAAGAAAGAAGAAGAAATGACTCAATCAATGGGCTTTTCATGTCAGTCAGAAGCTGGTGAGTACAGTCTTCCAGTAAGCTCGGTCACGCACTGTTTCTCCCAGAGAAGATACTGACATACATCATTCTCTGTGTCCGTGGACGTGCAAACTTTCATGCCTTGGTCATTTATGACTTTCTGCAACTTTCTTTCCTTCATTTACATAAGCAAAGTGCCTAAAATAAAATTTGTTTTCATCATTATTTTTCTGTGCCCTCCTTGCAGACATTGGAGCTACCACCTCATCTGGGCCTCTTACACGAAGCCTGCACCGAGCAGTCACATACTCTTTCAGTGATGGTTTATCTGGCAATTGTTTTGTACATGATGAAGTTGCCAGTTCCTTGCACATGCTTATATTAGTTACCCTGTGCGACATACCTACGAGTGCTGTAGCCATAGTCTGTCTTTAATTGTTCAGAGATCCCTGGGTATTGCACACGTAAAGTCGTTATAATATTAATTTTAACTTGCATTCTAGTTTTAGTAGGCAAAATCTGGGGAAACAGAACTCAGAAAATAGCATAGCTTCTCTCAAGCAATAGACTAGGTTCGAACACTGACTCCAACGATTGAAAAGAGTTGTGATACAGTGGACCCCATCTCATTGCAACATACACGGCAGTGAAGAAGCTAAGAGATCGGCAAAGGGAGGTGGAAAGCTGCCCCAACCTGATTCAAATATACCTTATGAATAGGCCAAGATTTTTATCAATGTACCTTGTAAATACAGAAACAAGTGGGACGTAGAGCATCCAGGTGATGAGAAAGATGATGCATACTACCAGATCAGAAGAAGGGAACAAGTAGTAATCTTCAGACTTCGGACACACAGCAATAGATTGAAATACCATCTATTTAATAAGCTAAAGATAGCAATTACCAAAGAGTATAATTGTGGCACCGATAAAATGACTGCTCAACATACCTGCAAAGGTGCCCAACCTATGAGAAAGCACATTTGGCCGTCTTACTTACTTACTTAGTCGTTCCCCTTCTACCGTGAGGTGTAGAGGTTTGGAAGAGAGAGCGCCAGACCATTCTATCAGCTGTCTTCTTCCTGGCCTGGTTCCATTCTAGTCCTCGGTCCTTCAAAGATTGTCTAATGTTGTCCTCCCAGCGGACTCTGGGTCGTCCTGGAGGTCTGGATCCCTGGCTCTTTGTTTCCCATGCTTGTCGTGGTAGCCGATCTTCTCCCATTCTGCAGACATGGCCAAACCATCTTAGTTGGGACTGTTCTATTTGGGTCTGCAGCGGATGGGATTTTAGGCCTTGACGGATCGTCTGGTTGCGGACCATGTCTCTTCTTGTTACTTCAACCACTTTCCTCAGATACCTCATTTCTGAGGTTTGGATCTGGCTTTTGTGGGTTGTAGTCATTGCCCACGACTCGCATCCATATGTCAAGACTGGGACATAGGTGGAGCGGTATACAGCCATCTTCGTTTTCTTACCAACCTCTTTCTTGCTGAGGAATCCACGATTTATGGCCTGAAAAAGTCTCCCAGCCGCTGCTTTTCGAGTGGCCAACTCTTCTTTCATGCCTCCCTTTCGGTCTATAATAGCTCCGAGATATTTAAAGTGGTCGACCTGCTCCAGGACCTGTTCTCCCAACTTAATCTGATGTTTTCTTTCTTCTCGTGATATCACCATGCATTTTGTTTGAGAGCTGCTTATGACCATCCCTCTCTTCTCCAGCTCTTCCTTCCAGACTGGCAGGTTGGATTAGAGATGGGCCTCTGATTTAGCAATAAGGGCAACATCATCAGCAAATGCCAGCTCCGAAATATAGACCTGTCTCATCTTCCAGTACCCCACTGAATACTTTCTTGTTCTCTCCTTACATGCCTTGATGACATCGTCCATAAGGAGTATGAAGAGGTAAGGTGATAGGATATCACCTTGTCTTACACCAGTGGTGGTCCTGAACTCTTCTGACTTATGGTTTGCTGTCCTCACATAATTTCTGCAAGACTTGTAGAAGCTCTGTATAGCATGAATCAGAGGTGCTGGAATATTCTTCCTTGCCAAACAGTCCCAAAGTTTGCTCCAGGGGACCCTGTCAAACGCCTTTTCCAGATCTATGAAACAAAGATGGATCTCACTCTTATACTCAAGGGCCTTTTCACTCAGCTGTCTGAGTGTGAAGATTAGGTCTTGAGTACTTCGGTTTGCTCGGAATCCGCACTGGACCTCATCCAATTGTGGCTCAGCTAGGCGTCGGAGTCTCTGCTCTAGGATTCTAGAGTAGATTTTACCAGGGACACTGAGAAGGGATATGCCTCTATGGTTTCCACATTGTCGATTGTCACCCTTTTTGAAAATTGGTGTTATGATGGCAATCTCCCAATCCTTTGGTATGGTCTTGTTGCACCATGCTGCCTGTAGGACCTTTAAGAGTAATAGGTCGCCTGATGCTCCCATGTACTTAACCATTTCTGGTGTTATACCATCATGCCCTGCTGCTTTGCCCATCTTGATTTTCTCTAGTGCTGCCCTCAGTTCTTCCATCTTTATGTCCATTTGGCCGTCACCAGTACTATTCCCGGAAAAAACAAAACTTTGGGGGATACCAAAAACATCAAGCTAACCATTGTTTTCTTAAAACATATTCAAGCTGACGTCTGAAAGCGTGGGAAGAAGAAGAGCATTGTCTGGACTAAATGACAATAAACTACTCGTATTTCAGCTACTCACTTTTTCTTTGGCACCTGTAGATCCTTTTACTGCCTCGAGATGTAGGCGGGAAGCCTTTTCTTAGTGTAAAGTAACTTAAAGTTCGATCTGAGTTTGAATAAAAATAGTTAACGAAGGTATTTAGCTAGTTAATCTATAAACAACAATGGTTTAGTTAGCTCTCTCCTTTTTTTTTTTTTTTTAATTCGTGCTCTACAAGTGACACGAAAAGGAAATGATCAATGATTTACATACTGTTTATTTTACAGAAGTATCATTGAAAATATTCCTTATTGATTTTGTACTGTTTGTTTACTGGTAGTAGGGAAAACTCGGCTTCAGTTGTATCATCATCATCATCAGCTGCCTTCTCTACACCAAAGATCGGCTGCAATGGATCTCCAGCGTATTCTGCCTATTGTCTTGATGGTGTACTCTGAGCGCCATAACAGCTTTTTAAATTTTCTTTTCCGCTATGTCATTAGGATCCGCACCTGTTTTCTATTCTGTTTGTTTTATATCTATTTTTATTTTATTTTAATGTTTATTTTACTCTCTGCTTTTAATCGTCCGAATGGCTAAGCGGTTAGAGCTATTTCCGCTCGCAGCACATTTACCGGGATCTGGGATCGAAACATGGTAGCGCTACACTCCAAGTTTACCCAACTGTAAATGCGTACCTGACTCTGCTCGTGAGTTAGGAAAGGCAAAAAGCAACGAGGAAGGAGACTAGTCACCCCAGCTCATAAAAAGTGGACTTAGCTGAAGTCTGTACACATTTCATACCACCCTACGGCAGTTTATGTCATGGAACTACACTTTTACGCTAAACCTCGGCTTTGGCTCTGTGGCATAAGTGTGCTTTGATTTTGTTCCAATATTGTGCTTCCTACTTTGATTCTAACAGGTAATCATTTGCAGTCTCTAGGTCTTGTTTTTAAACGCCATATAACATTATTCGGCTTGAATTGTAAAACGGACAGATTCATTTATACATATTTCTGTCCATGTTCTAGTAAAACGTATTAATTAGACCACAATGTCTTTTTTTATTTGGACATGCGTCCTAATATAACCGACGGACCATGTGATTATTTAAAAACATAAAAGCAAATGTTGCAGTATCATCACCAAAAACAGTCTGATGCCTTGTAACCTCTTTGGTTTTTTATTTGCGGACATCACTTTTATAGTAACTGTCTAAGTAACGTCCTGTAGCAAAAAGTTTTGAACATCTCCCCACCAGTTTGGGAAAATACAAAAACGGCGCGTATTACACTGTCAAAACTAAATTGCACACCCAATGACAAAGAGCGTAAGACCTTGTAATTTTGTCGTGGTGCTTTGACCAATGACCCAAGCCATGGTAAGTGTGACTACAAAGATTCAATGAAATTAAACTGGGTTGGAAGGGATGAAATGAAATGGCCACAGAAGAGTTAATGCCGTCATCAAGACAAGCAGCAGAAAGAGCATTATATAATTATTACCCCCTCCCCGCGTCATGTTTTGGCGAGTACCTTGCTCATATTTTCCTAATAAAACCCGAGTGTTTGTTTCTGATACGTCATCATTTCAGTCTGAATGAATCACAATGGGATTTACACGACGCCAGTTGAGGATCTGAGAAGAAGCACTTGAACTGTAGGAGATAATTATTTAAGATGTCTCATATCTTCAACGGAAAAAGTAGCTTAGGGTTATCACCTCAGGGGCGCATTCCCATCGTCAGTTATGACTGAAGGTGGTTACTATATCTTCAATGGAAAAAAAGCAGCTGAGGGTTATAACCTCAGGGGCGCATTCCCATAGTCAGATATGAATGAAGGGAGTTACTATATCCTCACAAAGATATGACCCTTTTTCCCACCCGCGAATAATCCATTTTTGATCTTCACATAACTGTATAACCAATTTTTGTTAACTTTATATGTCCAGGTCTCTCTCTCTTTCATCTTTCAGCTCCCACGGAGCATAGTTCTTTACAAATTCCCGCCAATTTATACTGTCCGGTTACCTCCCGCTCAAGGTGTTTCCACGTCTTATTAATCCTGTTCAATCATGGCACCTATTCCTTTCTCCGTGAGTTCTTTTCACGCATCCCCTATTTCTCTTGCCCTGCAGATTCCAGAACACGGACTACGTTGTAATGTTATCAACTGGTTATCCAAATGCCAGCCTCTTCTTCTCACATCTTGCTCCACTCGTTTTTGTCTGGTTCTTTCCATCAAATGCAGATGTCAGTTGTAGTCAGGGTTGCCAGATGAAAATTGTGGGCAAAAAAGGCAAACGAATTTCTTGACGCCAACCAATACAAAAAAAAATATACCAGATTTGTGGAATTTGGTGTCTGGTTTGGTTTGATTTTAAGGACTATCTTCATTGCACACGGACAACTCCATCAGTGCTCCGATATCCTCCCTTAGATCACACAAGGAGGATCTCAGCACAATACACGAACTCCGTAGCACCGGCGAGATCCCAGTGTGTGTATATAGGAATCACACATTCTATAAATATTTGTGTAGAAAGTAGGTTTCTCATTTTTAAATTTTGCCATGCGGCCTACTCTTTGCGATTATCAACTGCCGTGGGATTTTTAACGTGCCTAACTTTCACACGGACCTTCTATTTTTTCGCCCTTATCGGAGAAAGCTAGGCATCCGATCTCATTACCCAGGAGACCAGGGTGGAGTATGACATCATTGGGACCACTGGTTCTTAAAAAAATTTCCATAAATTATATTTCCTCTATTGGGAATCGAACCCAGTATCTTTAGAATTCGAGGCGGAAGCCACACCTCTTAGCCACTCCGAATAGTATTTGGTGTTAAAAAAAAAGCCAAATTGGCAACCCTGGTTGTAGTCAGCTGTATAAAACAGTTACACAGCAAATTGTTTATAATACCGTAGCTCTGGCTAAAACTGTCTGGCACAGACACTACATAAATACACATGTAAAAATGCTTAGCTTGATGTAAGCCATGTATTAGAAGAATAAATTTATCTTCGTTCGCTGTCATAGAACCATCTCTATTTCTCTTATAAAGTTTGCCGCCCGATTCAAGCGTCTGTCATTGCAGAACAATGTTATCGTCAATGGGTTGGTGAAGACCACGCAGTCAGTCTGTTTCGCTCGTGGAGTAGACATTCTTGGAGGAAATGTTCTA